>WNWK01007479.1:0-93670 GCA_009830355.1 Cherax destructor | reverse complement strand
TCAAACCTACGGGAGTTTTATGAAAAAGGTAACAGAAGAAAAGACACAGAGAGGGTGGTTTGACTGCTTTTTTCTTAGTTTGAAAGAAGGCGTTGCCACATTTCCCTCACAAGATTTAATGCAAAAGCTAGGGATCGGCCACTAACAGGAAAGGCACTGCAATGGATCAGAGAATATCTGGGGGGGAGGAAACAACGGTCATGGTCCCGTGAGAGGGTCAAAGTGGGCACCGGGACAGGGGGGGTTCCAAAAGGGGTACCCTGGGGACCTGTACTGTTTTGGTATATGTGAATGACATAACGGAAGGGATAGACTCAAAGTGTCCTGTTTCAGATAATGTGAAGTTATTGAAAGAAAAAAATCAGTCGAGGATGGGGCAGGACTACAAAGAGCCCTGGACAGGCTCAACCTTTGGCCCAGAAAATCTCCGGGAAATTTTAAACCCTACCAAATGTAAAGTCATGAAGATGGGGGAAGGGCAAAAAAGACCGCGGGCAGAGAAAGTCTAGGGGGCCCAAAAGACTGCAAACCTCACTAAAGGGAAAAAAAATCTTGGGGTGAGTATAATACCGAGAAATCTCCTGAGGCACACATCAATCAGATAACTGCTGCAGCATAGGGCGGCTGGCAAACCTAAGAATAGCGTTCCAATACCTCACTAAGGAATCATTCAAGACTCTTACACCATATACGTCAGGCCCATACGGGGTATGCAGCCCCTTTTTTGGAACCCAACCTGGTAAACACGTCAAGAAATTAAAAATGCAAAGGTTTGAACAAGACTAGTCCCAGAGCTAAGGGGGTTGTCCTACAAGAAAAGGTTAAGGGGGAAAACGGCCTGACGACACTGAGGACAGGAGGGTTGGGAGACATGAAAAACATATAAAATACTGCGAGGAATAGATAAGGTGGACAGACTAGATGTTCCAGAGAGGGGCACAGAAACAAGGGGGCCCCAATTGGAAGTTGAAGACTCCCATGTGTCAAAGGGATGTTAAAGTATTTCTTCAGTCATAGAGTTGTCAGGAAGTGGAATAGCCTAGAAAGCGACGTAGTGGAGGCAGGAACCATACATAGTTTTAAGACGAGGTTTGATAAAGCTCATGGAGCAGGAGAGAGAGGACCTAGTAGCAATCAGTGAAGAGGCGGGGCCAGGAGCTATGAATCGACCCCTGCAACCACAAATGGAGAGTGATTACACACAGGTGGCCTGGTGGCTAAAGATCTCGCTTCACGCACTGGGGGCCGGGTTCAATTCCAGGCGGGGCGGAAACATTTCGAAGTGTTTCCTTACACACACATACACACAAACAACAGGCCTAGTGTCTAATCGACATGTGCCTAGGACAAAATGGTAACTAACTAACACACACACAGGAGCTATGAATCGACCCCTGCAACCACAAATAGGTGAGTACACGCGCGCGCACACGCACACACACACACACACACACACACACACACACACACACAGACTCAAAAGGCCTTCGACACAGTTCCTCAAAAGATTAATAAGCTAGAGTCAGGTCCATAACAGAAGCACTCAATGGATCAGAAATATCTGACAGGCCAGGCAAATCGAGTCATGTGCCTGACGAATGTCAGAAGTGGACTCCTGGACACTGGAGGTTCCATAGAAGTCAGTCTAGGACCTGATGCTGTTTTTGGTGTATGTGAATACATACGGAAGGAATGACTCAGAAGTGTCCCTAAAAAAAAAAAAAAAAAAAAAAAAAAAAAAAAAAAAAAAAAAAAAAAAAAAAAAAAAAAAAAAAAAAAAAAAAAAAAAAAAAAAAAAAAAAAAAGACTGCAAGAAGGCCTTCGACACAGTTCCTCAAAAGAGGTTAATGAAAAAGCTAGGGGATCAGGCACGCATAACGAGTCATGGTACGTGACGAAGTGTCAGAGTGGGCTTCTGTGACGAGCGGGGTTCCATAGAAGTCAGTCCTAGGACCTGTGCTGTTTTTGGTGTATGTGAATGACATAACGGAAAGAATAGACTCAGAAGTGTCCCTGTTTTCAGATGATGTGAAGTTAATGAGGATAATTAAATCGGTCGAGGATCAGACAGGACTACAAAGAGACCTGGACAGGCTGCAAGCCTGGTCCAGCAACTGGCTCCTTGGATTTAACCCTGCCAAATGCAAAGTCATGAAGATCGTGGAAGGGCAAATAAGACCGCAGACAGAGTATAGTGTAGGTGGCCAAAGACTGCAAACCTCACTCAAGAAAAAAAAGATCTTGGGGTGAGTATAATACCGAGCACATCTCCTGAGGCGCACATCAACCAGATAACTGCTATAAATTAGACACATATGCAACATTGGGTATCTTTATTGAGGAAACGTTTCGCCCACAGTGGCTTCATCAGTCCAATACAAAGTAGAAAGATGTAAGGAGAGGAGGAGTTTAAGGTAATCAGTCCCTCGGCCTGGAGTCGATGTGTTCAGTCCATCAATCTTGTAGAAAGTACAGCACAGGGCCGTAGAGGTGGCTTATATACTGTAGTCAGGTGAGGCGAAGCAGGAGGAGGCGGGGTCATAGTACTGTACTGTACTTTCTACAAGATTGATGGACTGAGCACATCGACTCCAGGCCGAGGGACTGATTACCTTAAACTCCTCCTCTCCTTACATCTTTCTACTTTGTATTGGACTGATGAAGCCACTGTGTGGCGAAACGTTTCCTCAATAAAGATACCCAAGTGTTGCATATGTGTCTTAATTATAACTTGTCGGTTCTCTGAACCATTCATCTACAGATAACTGCTGCAGCATACGGGCGTCTGGCAAACCTAAGAATAGCGTTCCAATACCTCACTAAGGAATTATTCAAGATTCTGTACACCATATACGTCAGGCCCATATTGGAATATGCGACACCAGTTTGGAATCCACACCTGGTCAAGCACGTCAAGAAATTAGAGAAGTGCAAAGGTTTGCAACAAGACTAGTCCCAGAGCTAAAGGAATTGTCCTACGAAAAAAGGTTAAGGGAAATCGGCCTGACGACACTGGAGGACAGGAGGGTCAGGGAAGACATGATAACGAGATATAAAATATTGCGAGGAATTGACAAGGTGGACAAAGACAGGATGTTCCAGAGATGGGACACAGAAACAAGGGGTTACAGTTGGAAGTTGAAGACTCCTATGAGTCAAAGGGATGTTAGAAAGTATTTCCTCAGTTATAGAGTTGTCAGGAAGTGGAATAGCCTAGAAAGTGACGTAGTGGAGGCAGGAAGCATACATAGTTTTAAGACTAGGTTTGATAAAGCTTATGGAGCAGGGAGAGAGAGGAACTAGTAGCGAAAAGTGAAGAGGCGGGGCCAGGAGCTATGAATCGGCCCCTGCAACCACAAATAGGTGAGTACATATATATCAACACTTCATCTGCATGATACTGTTATGAGTATTGCCTTAATATTTTAAAGAGTATATGTTGTATTTTTAACCATTTATGTGGTTGTTTATGTTATTAAGGTCTCGTTTAGATTATACAGCAGAGTTGTGTTCTGCGTACTACACAGTATATAAATATGTTGAAGAACATGCAGAGACGGCTGATGATGTTATTTCACTATATAAATAACGTTTCCTCCAAGATAGACTGATAGCCCTGAACTTGTACTCTCTTGAAAATACGACAGATGTAAATAGGGCGCTGAGGATATATCTAGTAAGAAAGAATTTTTAATAGGTTGAAGTTAGACAAATTTAGATTAGAAAGTATATAGTAATGTTAGTAATAAGGGTAAAATTACCCACAAAATGTTAGGTAAATGTCACATTTGTTGCATCTGTGTCCGTTTGCCTATAGTAATGTTCTGCTTTGGCAGTAAAGTTGTAGAGGAATGGAACAAGCTACCAGGTACCGTCATTATAGCTAAAATCTTGCTAAATCTATTTTTAAATGTACGCAGAATACACAAATATTTAAGTGAGTTGGAATGGCATAGGAGAGCCCTACCTAGCCTTTGGCCGGTGGAGTTACTGCAGTGTCTTATATTCTTGATATATTGTAGTCGTCGTCGTCATGATGTAAGAGTGGGCGGCACTTGCTAGTAGAGACGTAATTTAATTTGATGGCTATGGAAGTCATGGTCATGTCTAATGTGTGATGAAGGTCGTGCAGCGGCGGCGGCGACCGTGGTCATGGTTGTGGTGGTCGTCGTGGTCATGGTGGTGGTAATGGTTATGGTGGTCGTCGTCGTGGTCATGGTGGTGGTCGTGGTCATGTAAGTGTGGGTGGGGTTGCCAAGTGGTGCAATTTATTTGATGGCCTTCGCGTTTTAAGATTAAATGAACCAGAATTTCCGTGATATTGAAACTCTGTTTTGTACACTACTAAGGCATTTGATGTAACATTAATGAACGATTCTGAACATCTGCATTTCTATAGCTCTTCCTTTGGGATCATTTTGGCTCCGTTTCAGTTCATAATGTGTATGTAAATTATTATGAATAGCGCATGTGTTTGGCCATGCATATTTCTGTTAACTTTGGTGTCCAAACATCTGGAAGTCTGGCAGTGAAAACTTTATCAAAACCTTCTCATGAGACCAGGTAAACTTCTGCATTGGATTGTTTAGTGTGTTCTGATTTATTCTTTGTGAGATCATTGCTGTGGTAACCTGGAGAGCAGAGGAAGTGTACCTGAAGAGGGTTTCGTGGGTTTAACGCCCCCCGCGGCCCGCTCTCGGATTATGCCTCCACTTAGATTTGTTTCTGGGGTAAAGCTTGAGAAATATTTTTGGCTATGCTAGTGTTTGACAGTAATAGTAGTAGTGGTTGTAGTGGTTATAGTGGTAGTAGTGGTTGTAGTGTGTTGATGGTGTGCTCTGTCCTGTCAGCAGTCTTAGAAAGTCTTTTTTTCCTGTAGTAATTGATAAACTTTGTTGAAAAGTGTGAATTATCGAATACTCGTATGTTTGAAGATTCTTGAGTGTACTTCAAGCTACACATCCTCATGGCTTTAACGAAGAATCCACTTGCTACCCCACGCTTCGTTTTGATATATTCAATGTATTCTTTGGAGAAAGAGCTTAGATCTAGGTGAAATATCCGGAGGCCTTAAAGAGTGCAGACATTGCTCCTTTGCATAAGGGAGGTAGTAGAGCACTAGCTAAAAATTACAGACCAGTAGCCCTAACTTCTCACATCATAAAAATCTTTGAAAGAGTGATGAGACGGCAGATTACAAACTTCATGGACCAGCACAACCAACATAACCCGAACCAGCATGGCTTTAGAGCGGGACGATCATGCCTGTCACAGCTGCTGAACCATTATGACAATTACGGAGGCATTGGAAGACGACAAAAACGCAGACGTGATTTACACAGATTTTGCAAAGGCGTTTGACAAATGCGATCATGGAGTGATAGCGCACAAAATGAGGGCCATGGGGTTTAAGGGAAGGTTACGCAGATGGATTTTCGGGTTCCTAACACACACAACACAAAAAGTAGTAGTGAACAGGGCAAGATCCAGCATCAGCGAGGTCAAAAGCAAAGTGCCCCAAGGGACTGTCCTGGCACCTCTGCTGTTTCTCATCCTCATAGCAGACATAGATAAAAACACCCGTCACACTTTTGTATCATCATTTGCAGATGACACTAAAATAAGCATGAAAGTCACTACGGTAGAGGACACTAAAAAATTACAGAAAGACATAAGCAGGGTCTTTCAATGGGCAGTGGAGAACAACATGACGTTCAATGGTGATAAGTTTCAGCTGCTTAGGTATGGAAAGAATGAAGAACTCAAAAGGAACACTATATACAAAACGCAAGAGGGTCACCACATAGAACGAAAAGAACACGTAAAGGACTTGGAAATAATTATGTCTGCTGATCTTTCTTTTAAAGACCATAACAAGACAAAGATCACAACAGCCAGGAAGATGACGGGGTTAGTATTGAGAACTTTCAAAACAAGGGAAATAATGCCAATGGTGACACTCTTCAAATCGCTAGTGCTCCCTCACTTGGAATATTGTTCAGTTCTGACGGCCCCGTTCAGGGCAGGAGAAATATCAGAGCTGGAACAAATACAGAGATCGTTTACGGTTCACAATAAGCCAGTAAAGCACTTAAATTACTGGGAACGCCTTCAAGTCTTGAACATGTACTCATTAGAGCGGAAAGTACTCGAGAACCTGGTCCCAAATCTGCACACTGTCATAACACCATACTGGAGTGAGAGATATGGGAGGAAGTGTAAGATAAACCCAGTGAGGTGTAGGGGTGTGGTGGGGACAATAAGGGAACACTGTATCAACATAAGGGGTCCCAGACTATTCAACATCTTACCAGAAGATATCAGAAACACTGATGGAACAAGTGTAGAAGCTTTCAAGAGGAAACTGGACAAGTGTCAGATCAACCAGGCTGGAGGTCACTACCCTCCACCTTGCTGGAGGTCCCTACCCTCCACCTTGCTGGAGGTCACTACCCTCCACCTTGCTGGAGGTCCCTACCCTCCACCTTGCTGGAGGTCACTACCCTCCACCTTGCTGGAGGTCCCTACCCTCCACCTTGCTGGAGGTCAAAACCCTCCACCTTGCTGGAGGTCACTACCTCCACCTTGCTGGAGGTCAAAACCCTCCACCTTGCTGGAGGTCACTACCCTCCACCTTGCTGGAGGTCCCTACCCTCCACCTTGCTGGAGGTCACTACCCTCCACCTTGCTGGAGGTCACTACCCTCCACCTTGCTGGAGGTCAAAACCCTCCACCTTGCTGGAGGTCACTACCCTCCACCTTGCTGGAGGTCACTACCCTCCACCTTGCTGGAGGTCACTACCCTCCACCTTGTGAATGAATGGTTCAGAGAACCGACGAGTTGGTAAATTAGACACATATGCAACACTTGGGTATCTTTATTGAGGAAACGTTTCGCCACACAGTGGCTTCATCAGTCCATACAAAGGAGAATCGTGAAGAACAGGAGGAGTGTTGCATATGTGTCTAATTTACCAACTCGTCGGTTCTCTGAACCATTCATTCACATCCTGTCTGACACTGCAACATCTTGGTATCTTAATACAGGGATTTCTTCGCTTGCCTATTCCTTGGGCACGACCTACTTCCACATTGGTCAAATGTGACACCTCCTACAACTGCTGCACCTCTCCTGTCTACAGTATATTAGCTCCCTCTGCTCATATGCTGTTATTCTATTCAAGATTGATGGACTGACAACATCGTCTCAAGATTGAGGGACTGACAACCTCACACTCCTCCTGTTCTTCACGATTCTCCTTTGTATGGACTGATGAAGCCACTGTGTGGCGAAACGTTTCCTCAATAAAGATACCCAAGTGTTGCATATGTGTCTAATTTACCAACCCTCCACCTTGCTGGAGGTCCCTACCCTCCACCTTGCTGGAGGTCACTACCCTCCACCTTGCTGGAGGTCACTACCCTCAACCTTGCTGGAGGTCCCTACCCTCCACCTTGCTGGAGGTCACTACCCTTAACCTTGCTGGAGGTCACTACCCTCCACCTTGCTGGAGGTCACTACCCTCCACCTTACTGGAGGTCCCTACCCTCCAAATTGCTGGAGGTCACTACCTTCCACCTTGCTGGAGGTCACTACCCTCCACCTTGAGGTCACTACCCTCCACCTTGCTTGAGGTCACTACCCTCTACCTTGCTGGAGGTCACTATCCTCTACCTTGCTGGAGGTCACTATCTACCTTGCTGGAGGTCACTACCCTCCATCTTGCTGGAGGTCACTACCCTCCACCTTGCTGGAGGTCACTACCCTCCACCTTGCTGAAGGTCACTACCCTCCACCTTGCTGAAGGTCACTACCCTCCACCTTGCTGGAGGTCACTACCCTCTACCTTGCTGGAGGTCACTACCCTCCACCTTGCTGGAGGTCACTACTCTCCACCTTGCTGGAGGTCGCTACCCTCCACCTTGCTGGAGGTCGCTACCCTCCACCTTGCTGGAGGTCACTACCTTCCACCTTGCTGGAGGTCACTACCCTCCACCTTGCTGGAGGTCACTACCCTCCATCTTGCTGGAGGTCACTACCCTCCACCTTGCTGGAGGTCACTACCCTCCACCTTGCTTGAGGTTACTACCCTCCACCTTGCTGGAGGTCACTACCCTCCACCTGGTCTTCCGTGTTCTCAAAAAAAAAAAAAATATTGAAGCTGATGCAGAATTCAGGAAGGTGCAGGTCTATGTCGGCAGGTGCAGGTCTATGTCGGTAGGTGCAGGTCTATGTCGGCAGGTGCAGGTCTATGTCGGCAGGTGCAGGTCTATGTCGGCAGGTGCAGGTCTATGTCGGTAGGTGCAGGTCTATGTGGGCAGGTGCAGGCCTGTGTGGGCAGGTGCAGGTCTATGTCGGCAGGTGCAGGTCTATGTCGGCAGGTGCAGGTCTATGTGGGCAGGTGCAGGTCTATGTCGGCAGGTGCAGGTCTATGTCGGCAGGTGCAGGTCTATGTCGGCAGGTGCAGGTCTATGTCGGCAGGTGCAGGCCTAGTGGTAGGTGCAGGTCTATGTGGGCAGGTGCAGGCCTGTGTGGGCAGGTGCAAGACCTGTGTGGGGCAGGTGCAGGCCTGTGTGGGCAGGTGCAGGCCTGTGTGGGCAGGTGCAGGCCTGTGTCGGCAGGTGCAGGCCTGTGTCGGCAGGTGCAGGCCTGTGTCGGCAGGTGCAGGCCTGTGTCGGTAGGTGCAGGCCTGTGTCGGTAGGTGCAGGCCTGTGTCGGGCAGGTGCAGGCCTGTGTGGGCAGGTGCAGGCCTGTGTGGGCAGGTGCAGGCCTGTGTCGGTAGGTGCAGGCCTGTGTCGGTAGGTGCAGGCCTGTGTGGCAGGTGCAGACCTGTGTGGGCAGGTGCAAGCCTGTGTCGGCAGGTGCAGGCCTGTGTCGGCAGGTGCAGGCCCTGTGTGGGAGTAGGCTATGTCGGTGGTGCAGGCCTGTGTGGGCAGGTGTAGGCCTGTGTGGGCAGGTGCAGGCCTGTGTGGGCAGGTGCAGGCTGTGTGGGCAGGTGCAGGCTTGTGGGCAGGTGCAGGCCTTGTGGGCAGGTGCAGGCCTGTGTGGGCAGGTGCAGGCCTTGTGGGCAGGTGCAGGCCTGTGTGGGCAGGTGCAGGCCTTGTGGCAGGTGCAGGCCTTGTGGCAGGTGCAGGCCTGTGTGGGCAGGTGCAGGCCTGTGTGGGCAGGTGCAGGCCTGTGTGGGCAGGTGTAGGCCTGTGTGGGCAGGTGCAGGCCTGTGTGGGCAGGTGCAGGCCTGTGTGGGCAGGTGCAGGCCTGTGTGGGCAGGTGCAGGCCTGTGTGGGCAGGTGCAGGCCTGTGTGGGCAGGTGCAGGCCTGTGTCGGCAGGTGCAGGCCTGTGTCGGCAGGTGCAGGCCTGTGTGGGCAGGTGCAGGCCTGTGTCGGCAGGTGCAGGCCTGTGTCGGCAGGTGCAGGCCTGTGTGGGCAGGTGCAGGCCTGTGTGGGCAGGTGCAGCCTGTGTGGCAGGTGTTTAACAGGATGTAACATCTATGGAAAAATAGACAAATGCAGTATAATGCGATCCTTTACTACCTGGAGTCTACCTGGAGGGCATTCCGGGGATCAACGCCCCCGCGGCCTGGTCCACGACCAGGCCTCCTGGTGGATCAGGGCCTATTCAACCAGGCTGTTACTGATGGCCGCACCTAGTCCAACGTACGAACCACAGCCCGGCTGATCCGACACCTGCCTACTGACTACATTTCGCCCACACACTGGGTTTTATCAAGCCACAAACTGATCTGTTTGTGACTTGATAAAGACTACTCTGTGGGCGAAACGTAGTAAAGGATTGCAGTATACTACATTTGTGTATATTTTTCCATTGTGTCGGTATTTTATATCATTTATCTCTAATGTAACATGTATGTGGAGAGAGTCTGAATGTTTACTATGTGAAGGGCGAATGATAGCCGCCATCTTGGACAGTGGTTTGCTTGGAGGCCTGCTGATTTATGAGGCGTTTTGTTTATTCCAGAGATAATGGGCCATAGTGGTATCTTAGGTAAGTGTGTTCTTGAAAGTGCATATGGAGCATGTGTGCAGATATGTGAGGCATGATAGCCGCCATCTTGAGAGTGGTTTGCTTGGAGGCTGCAATTATGAGAGCTTGTTTATTCCAGAGTAAGGTTTGTGCCATAGTGGTATCTTAGGTAAGTGTGTTCTTGAAAGTGCATATGGAGCATGTGTGCAGATGTAAGGTTTGTGGGAAGACGATTAGTTTGTCTTTGTGATGTGATGTAACGAAAGTTTTTTGTGTATCCTTGCTTAGTGTTTGAGAAGTGATGGTTTTGTAGGTTTGGTTAATTTCCATTGTGTTGTATTGGTCCACTTTCCAGTATGGTACCCAAACTGTCGACTAACACACAGGCACCTTATGCAGGGTAAAATGCTAACAGATAAGTAACACAAGACACTTACAGTAGACTAAACTTATATCAAGACAACATTTGGCTTCAGAAGTTTTGTGCATTAGTTTGCCTAAGTAAAGACTTGATGCTGTTGTAAATACCTTTGTGTTACCCAGCAACCAGGGTGATATTTTCTGCTAGATGAACAGATGGAAAGTGTTAGGAGAATTCCCCATTTATCTTGCCCACTACCAGGATTGATTCCGGGTCCAATGATTGTTAGCCGAACACTATTACTGGGGTGTTAGGTACCATATACACTTTCTTCATCATAGCATCGGGGATGTGAATTAATTCCCCTGCTTCTTGATCCTGTGTTTGGAGAGTATCAGGGAGTGAACTGTTCATGTTCAATTTACATTCTGGCCAGTGGTGGAAGATAAGGCAGGGGCGGCGGTGGAGACAAGCACTCCAAACTCACCACTGGCAGACACCTGCCCTTTACCATGCAGTATATTACAAGCCTGGTGGTAATGGTGATAGTAATGGTGGTGGTAGAATTGAAGGATTAGGGGGGTTGTAGTAATGGTATTAGATGGTAATATTTTTGGGGGTTTAGTGGGGCAAACTACAATACCCATCTTAAACAAGTCATATGGGTGGCGAAAATGACGTGTTGAAGCCAGTGCTCGTGGCAGAACAGTGCTCGTGGCAGAACAGTTGTAGTGTGCAGCTTGTAACAAACTTTAACAAGCTGTGACATTGTTTACAGTTTTTCTGCATGAAGTGATTTGCAGCTAAACATTGACGTGTTGCAAATAACTGCATTTTTATTTTCATATTATTAATATACAATTTTCAGTATACACTGTATATTTCTCCCTAATGGTGGATCACATAGCTGAGGTATAAGCTTTTCCACACTTTGCACCAATTATATGTTCAACAAATGTAAAACAAACAAAAAAATAAGGAAAAGTTCGCAAACACATTTAAACATGGCGTGTATGATAGACCATAATTGTGGGAAACAAGTGGACGGGGTCGTGTGCCGCATGTGTGAGCAATCATGCAACTGAAAAACATCCTGAATTCTTAGCCAAAGCCAACTTCAGGGTTACCAATATATCCTCCAACGACATAAAAGCAACCCATCCTCTTAACAAGTATGTCATTTTTCACATAGGTCTTGCAACACATTTCTAAGTTACGTTACGTCGCAAAAATACAAATATAAAATAAAAGGCGATTAAAAAATTTTTTGCCGCACGAACAGAAAACGGGAACCCACTGTGCGGGGCTGATGTAAAACAGTCATATTTTAACTGTTTAAGGCTTCGTCAACAGTCACCCCTTTAACTGTTTTTACAACAGTGTCATGTTGTCTGTGGTCAAGAGAACGGACTACATAAAAGACCTCGTTATAAGGATACCGCTCCTGGTGTCTATAAGATACCATGCAGAAACTGTGATAAGTTTCCCATGGTTAAAAGTTGAAGCACCTGTACACGAGGATCAATACAGCCAGGCACAGATATGGTAGGATTGTGGATAGTAGAGTCAGAGTGCACATGCTGTGGATTCCATCTCACATTGGTCTTCAGATGCATGATAGAACTGATAAATTGGCTAAGTTTTATGCTTTCAAAGAGGGGATAGATTACAATCTTGGCTTGTCAGTTAGCAGTTTGAGAACAATAATACGAAAAGAACTTCAACTGAATTTTATTGACTTAAGACTCAGGGAGATTGACACCAGTCAGTCCATCTATCATCATTCTATCATGCAGGAGGAGCCACATGTCTATGGTGCATGCAACAAAATAAGCAGACTCTTGGATGTCACTACCGCCCGCCTCCGGCTGGGTTACAAGTATCTTTGGCAGGTTAAATCACCACCACCAGATGTAGACCAAACAAGATGTAAACTTTGCCAGTTGGATTATTGTCACACCCTGCGTCATTATGTACTGGAGTGCGATAAAATTAATGAATTCAGAGACTACTCATTCAGAAATGTTCAAGATATGTCAAAGTATTTTATCCACAGTGGTATATTACAGACCATTCTGGAAAAATACCCTGACTTTGCTCCCTGTAAATAAAGCATTGACACGTGTGTGTGTGTGTGTGTGTGTGTGTGTGTGTGTATATGTGTGTATGTGTATGTGTGTATGTATATACATGTATGTGTGTGTATATATGTATGTGTATATGTATATATGTGTGTGTGTGACCCAACAATTAAAATTTGCACCAATAACTCATTACAGTTGTGGCTGGGTGTAGACTAATAGATTGCTCATTGCTTTATAATTTGTTCATGATTGCAACCATGTACAGACGTAAGTAAATTTACTTACATGATTCAATACCTTGTAACTAGTGAATTCATTACCATTGTACCTTGTTCAGCTATCAAAACTTTGGGGCCCAGTCTCTGGACCCTATATATACCTCTGTAATCTGCAAATACCTTTGTAACTTGTCATGATTGTGACCATCTGAGTTCATTACCTTTGTAACTTGCTCAGCTATCAAACTTTGAGGTCCAGTCCCTGGACCCATTATGTACCTCTGTAATCTTTTGACTACCGCCCACAGGATGGGTATGGGGTGCATAATAAAGATATCAAACTAACTAAACTAAGGCCTGCCAGAGGGATCACATCTACAATGCTAGTCACAACAACACGTAAAATCATCTGATCAACTCAGAGTCTATAGTAGTTGTATATGAATGGTTCAGAGAACCGACTAGTTGATAAATTAGACACATATGCAACATTTGGGTATCTTTATTGAGGAAACGTTTCGCCACACAGTGGCTTCATCAGTCCAATACAAAGTAGAAAGTTATAAGGAGAGAAGGAGTTTGAGGTAATCAGTCCCTCGGCCTGGAGTCGATGTGTTCAGTCCATCAATCTATTCAAGATTGATGGACTGACAACATCGACTCAAGGTTGAGGGACTGACCACCTCAAACTCCTCCTGTTCTTCACGATTCTCCTTTGTATGGACTGATGAAGCCACTGTGTGGCGAAACGTTTCCTCAATAAAGATACCCAAGTGTTGCATATGTGTCTAATTTACCAACAAGTTTCTTGACAAAAGTCGTTCTACGCTATATATGATGTTCCTCACATGACAGTTGTTATCGTGGTGACGGCCCCGTCAAGGCAGGAGAAAGAGAGATCGGAGGTGAAACAGACGCATTTATAGCACGCATAGAGCCAATAAATTACTGGGAACGACTTAAAAACCCAAATATGTACTCACTGGAGCGGAGTACTTGAGGCCTTGTCCCAAATTTTCACACTGCCTAACAACATAATGGAGTGAGAGATATGGAAGTAAGTACAAAATAAACCCAGTGAAAAGGTGTAAAAGTCTTCAAGAGGAGACTGATAAGTATTTTCACCAGGTGCCAGATCAACCAGGCTGTGATGGACATTTAGGCCAGCAGGCCACCAGCAGCAACAGCCTGGTTGACCAGTGCACAAATAACCAGCACATAGGAGAGAGGAGCTTACGACGACGTTTCGGTCCGACTTGGACCATTTACAAAGTCACACTAACAGAAAGAGAGGAGGGAGTATATATAGGCCAGCAGACAGGGACGGGACAAGGGAGGTAGTGGTAGAGGTAGTAGTAGTGAGTCAGTCGAAGACTAAGAAAAAGGAGCACTGCAAGGGAGCTAGGGGCCCACAAGGGAGCTAGGGGCCCACAAAGGGCAGGAACAAGAACACAGAGGGGGAAAATAATATTATGCCTTTTTGTTATTTAGTTATTTATGGTTGACCAGGCTAGCACCAGACGAGCCTGACACAAGACCAGGCTCCTGCAGTAGAAAATCTTTCGAAACTCATCCAAGGTAAAGATATATCAGGCTGTGTGTATGAGGCTCAAGTGTAATAACTCTCAGTACCTTGCAAGAGGGAAGCGTGAGGGAGGGAAGAAGAGGTAGTGAAAGAACGGGAGATTGTGCGAGGATGGGGAAGATTGTGAGTGTGTCGGAGAGTATGTGACAGATTGTGAGTGCGTGGGTGAGTATATGAGCAGGTGGGAGAGTATGTAAGAGGGTGGGAGAGAACATGAGATGGTGGGAGAGTATATCAGAGGGTGGGAGAGTGTGTGAGAGGGTGAAAGAAATTGTGAACGAGGGAGATATCTAGAGGGAGGGAGATATATCAAGACGGAAGGGGAAATTGCGAGTGGCAAGGAAATGACCGGAAGAAGAAAATGGGATGGAAAAGGAGAAAGATGTGGAGAGGAGGGGGTTGGGGTGATGATGGAGGGACAGACATCCTTCACAATTACCTGGAGTGTTGTTTTCAATTGTTCTCTTGATTCTCTCCCTCCCACTCGTTCACACCCTCTGTCTATCCCCTCCCCCTTCATCAC
This sequence comes from Cherax destructor, assembly GCA_009830355.1. Taxonomy (NCBI): domain Eukaryota; kingdom Metazoa; phylum Arthropoda; class Malacostraca; order Decapoda; family Parastacidae; genus Cherax; species Cherax destructor. Next base: position 78,916 of record WNWK01007479.1, on the reverse strand, counting down.
CACCATTATAACCGGTAGGTATAATGTTTGTCAGGAAACAGGACTAGTGTTTCCTGACGAGGGTCTTTGTCATGTGATGACCCACAGCTAGAGCTTTTGATAATCCGACTGAGGACTTCCGCTGGCTTACCTGTCCACCTCTTTAAAAATCATGGTTAAAATTAATATCATTATTGATATTATCACCTTTTTAACCCTCGCCCTCCTTCACGCCGCCTCTCTAGCCCTCCCTCCTTCCCTCCTTTCCCCGTTTCCACTCTCCATGTGTTATTACCTATTTTCAGTTCGATATTTGTCATATGTCAACAAATGATGTTAATATTGTGAAAGATTACATGACAAACCTGACTAAATGATGCTCGAATGAGTCTTGCGTCATCCTGCGAGAGTAAGAGGCTGGGTAGACGGTGCAAGATACCTCCAGTGACGAGCAGGGATGCCTCAAGTGTACTGAGATAACTCAGTGTGAAGGGACCAAGACTTGTAAACACCCTCTCTTCACATATAAGAGGAATTGCCATTAGACCTCCGCCTATCTTCTAGAGAAACTGGTTAGGTTAGGTAATGTATGTAAAGAAATAGGACAATTGTTTCCTGACGCGGGTCTTAGTCATATGACGACCCACATCTGGAGCTTTTGGTCATCTGAGCGAGACCTTCCTCTGGCCTACTGGTTTATATGTTATTGTTCAAGGAAATGGATAAGTTCCTTAGGTTAGTTGCTGATCATCCGGGGTGCACATGTGCGGCTAGCATCAACAGCCTGGTTAACCAGGAAGCCTGTTCTGGGACCGGGGAGCGTGAACCCCGAAATTGTCTTCACATTACCTTCAAGGGATTGTGTATGTAGGGTGTGAGTGGTATGGATGTTAGGTGTATAGGTGTGCAGATGTTTGGTGTGTGTGGTATGGATGTTAGGTGTGTAGATGTTTGGTGTGTGTGGTATGGATGTTAGGTGTGTAGATGTTTGGTGTGTGTGGTATGGATGTTAGGTGTGTAGATGTTTGGTGTGTGTGGTATGGATGTTAGGTGTGTAGATGTTTGGTGTGTGTGGTATGGATGTTAGGTGTGTAGATGTTTGGTGTGTGTGGTATGGATGTTAGGTGTGTAGATGTTTGGTGTGTGTGGTATGGATGTTAGGTGTGTAGATGTTTGGTGTGTGTGGTATGGATGTTAGGTGTGTAGATGTTTGGTGTGTGTGGTATGGATGTTAGGTGTGTAGATGTTTGGTGTGTGTGGTATGGATGTTAGGTGTGTAGATGTTTGGTGTGTGTGGTATGGATGTTAGGTGTGTAGATGTTTGGTGTGTGTGGTATGGATGTTAGGTGTGTAGATGTTTGGTGTGTGTGGTATGGATGTTAGGTGTGTAGATGTTTGGTGTGTGTGGTATGGATGTTAGGTGTGTAGATGTTTGGTGTGTGTGGTATGGATGTTAGGTGTGTAGATGTTTGGTGTGTGTGGTATGGATGTTAGGTGTGTAGATGTTTGGTGTGTGTGGTATGGATGTTAGGTGTGTAGATGTTTGGTGTGTGTGGTATGGATGTTAGGTGTGTAGATGTTTGGTGTGTGTGGTATGGATGTTAGGTGTGTAGATGTTTGGTGTGTGTGGTATGGATGTTAGGTGTGTAGATGTTTGGTGTGTGTGGTATGGATGTTAGGTGTGTAGATGTTTGGTGTGTGTGGTATGGATGTTAGGTGTGTAGATGTTTGGTGTGTGTGGTATGGATGTTAGGTGTGTAGATGTTTGGTGTGTGTGGTATGGATGTTAGGTGTGTAGATGTTTGGTGTGTGTGGTATGGTTGACACTTTACAGATCGCTTGTTCTATCTAGGCTGGAATATTGCTGCACACTAACTGCACCTTTCAAGGCGGGTGAAATTGCTGACCTTGAAAATGTGCAGAGAACCTTCACCGCACGCATAAGTGCGATAAACCACCTCAACTACTGGGAACGCTTGAAGTTCCTAAACCTGTACTCTCTAGAACGCAGGCGGGAGATACATTATTATATACACATGGAAAATTCTCGAGGGCTTAGTACCAAACTTGCACACAAAAATCACTCCCTACGAAAGCAAAAGACTCGGCAGGCGATGTAACATCCCCCCAATGAAGAGCAGGGGTGCCACTAGCACGTTGAGGGACAACACAATAAGTGTCAGGGGCCCAAGATTGTTCAACTGCATCCCAGCATACGTCAGGGGGATTACCAACAAGCCCCTGGCTGTCTTCAAGCAGGCACTGGACAGGCACCTCAAGTCGGTACCTGATCAGCCGTGCTGTGGTTCGTACGTTGGACTGCGTGCGGCCAGCAGTAACAGCCTGGTTGATCAGGCTCTGGTCCAACAGGAGGCCTGGTCACAGACCGGTCCGCGGGGGCGTTGACCCCTGGAATTCTCTCCAGGTAGGTGTGTAGGTGTGTAGATGTTTGGTGTGTGTGGTATGGATGTTAGGTGTGTAGATGTTTGGTATGGGTGTTAGGTGTTCAGGTGCTAGGTGTGTGTGGTACGGGTGTTATGCAGCACATAGGTTGTACACATGCTACGTGCTGAGTATACCAATCTTGGTGAGCGTCATCCCCGCCCCTCACTTCATTGTTGCACCAGCACCTGGGGATCTTAACGCCAGTTAAACCATCACTAATATTCTACAGTAATGCATACCATTCCTTCAGCACAAAATCCAAAAGATAAGCTACTTCCTCTTGTATTGGATCCTCGCTGAAGAGTGTTGGAAGCCTTACTGCTGACAACACAGAACTGTACACAATGGTAACAACACTTGGAGGCCGAGGGAGCCACAGGGAAAACAGACCGAGGAGTGTGGGGAGGGCCAGAGGCCTGTTAAGAGAGCGAATGAGCTGTGAGGAGAGCCAGGGATTGTATATATATACCCAGAGGCTTGTGTAGAGAGTCAGAGGTCTGTGTAAAGAATTAAGAGGCCTGAGGGGCAAAGTCAGAACGCTATGTAGAGAGCCAGAGAGCTTTGCAGAGCCGAGGGGTGCCTATGGCGGGAGGCCGTGTGCGTAGGGAAGGGGCAGGTGGGAGGCCGTGTGTGTAGGGAAGGGGCAGGTGGGAGGCCGTGTGTGTAGGGGTGGGGCAGGTGGGAGGAGCATCGTGCCAGTAGCCACTTAGTTAGACAAGTGGGGCGTGGCACCTTTCTAGCGAGGCTCCCCTCATCCCTAAATCTAATTATTTCTGACGCTGAGGCCCATGACTTGCCTCATAATGGGTGAGTATGGTACCTCGTCACGTCACATGCCTTGTGTGGCTCATCCACCCCCTCCCCCTCGGTGCCACAGTGGTCCATCTTGTTCCTACTACTAGAGGATGTCACCTCCCCCCAAACACACACACAGTGTAGCACAGTGATCGACTTTGACTGTCATTGGTTGTGACTCAACCACATTAAGGCCACAACCTGGCACTACGGAGACCAAATCCAGGCACTACGGAGGCCACACCCTGGCACTACTGAGACCACACCTTGGTCCTATATAAAAGCAATCAGGACCATAAATGATAATTTGTACTGTATTATAATAGTAAGATGCTGGCTCCTTGTTGAATGCTAAGATGAAAACATCTTTGACGACTCATGTGGAATCAATGAGCTTACTCTAGGCTGGTTGAAGTTCAATCAAGGCTCTATCGCTCACACTATTATGTGATCCATATTTCTTGAGTTGAGCCTCGTCTGCATTTTCATTCTCCCTGAAATAGTAAAATAGTTCCAGATAGGAATACATTTAAGAAACATGACGTTGCCACAGATACACTTCAAACCAAAACTCGATCGACACACCAGTTACTTCACGAATACTGGAAATCTTAGTTATGTAAAACCTCAGTATTCTTCGTAAATAGTCATTAAAAATATATACAGTATATTCGAGTAACTTATGACATCTATCATCTGTATTTTTAGTGGAGTTTCATTATCTTTATCTCTGAGAGTGAGGCCTTAGTCAGCTTCTAGAGGCAAGTGATGCGCTTCAACTGCTATTGTTTCTTGTGTCTCACTCCTGCACTTTCAACACATTTTAGACCAATGAACACTCAGTCTCACACACGTATATTGAACATGTGAATACATGTCAGTCTCATGCATGTGTACCGTCACATGAACATGGAGTTTCACATTCATGTGCATATAGGAATTCAGTGAAAGCATGTAAAAATATAGTTTAACACACACATAAAACCATGAACAATCTCTCAAGCTTGCACGCACATCTGCATACACGTAATCCACCTTCCCTGCCCCTCCAGGGGCAAAACAAACTCAGACATCATTCCCGCTGCCTCCACTTCCTCTATCACCTCCATTTCCTTCATCACTTCCACTGCCTTCATCACCTCCACTTTCTTCATCGCCTCCACAAGAGAGAATGGCAACAAGAAGATGGTGCCCGTGAGTCCCCTACGACTGTAGGGGTGTGTGTAGAAGACAAGAGAGAGATAGTTGAGCATGGATAACTCTAAACGCCGGATATATGAAAACTAATACACTATATCTTTACCTTTGATGAGTTTCGAGAGTCTTTCTACTCCTAGAGCCCGGCCATGGGCTAGGCTTGTCTGGTGCTAGAGACTTCTATGCTTAGCAGTGTTTCTGATATCTTCCGCTAAGATGTTGAATATTGAATAGTATGAGGCCACAGACGTTGATACAGTGTTCCCATATTGTGCCCACTGCGCCCCTGATTTTCACTGGGTTTATTTTGCACTTCCTTCCATATCTCTCGCTCTGGTATATTGTTATGGCTGTGTACAGATTTGGGACCAGGCCCTCGAGTACTTAACAGGTATATATTATTATGTATCTCCTCCGCTACAGTGAGCACATATTTAAGACTTTAAGGCGTTCCCAGTAATTTACTGGCTCTTTGTGTGCCGTAAACGGTCTTTGTATTTGTTTCAGCTCTGATATTTCTCCTGCCCTCGACGGGGCCGTCAACACAGAACAATATTCCAAATAAGGGATCACTAGCGATTTGAAAAGTGTCACCACTGGCATTATTTCCCTTGTTTTGAAGGTTCTCTTTACCCACCCAGTCATCCTCCTGGCTGTTTTGACCTTTGTCTTATTGTGTTCTTTGAAAGAAAGGTCAGCTGACATAATTATTTCCAAGTCTTCCACGTGTTCCTTTCGTTCTATTTGGTGACCCTCTTGAGTTTTGTATACAGTGTTCCTTTTGAGTTCTTCATTCTTTCCTACTTAAGCAGCTGAAACTTATCACCACTGAACGTCATGTTCTCCACTGCCCACTGGAAGACCCTGCTTATATCCTCCTGTAATTATTCAGTGTCTTCTACCGAAGTGACTTTCATGCTTTTTAGTGTCATCTGCATGTGATTTTAGGAACCTGAAAATCCATCCTCCTACCTTCCTTATAATGCCTATGTTCCTCATTTTATGTGCAATCAACCCATGATCACATTTGTCAAATGCTTTGCAAATTTTGTGTATATCACATCTTCATTTTGGTTGTCTTCCAACGCCTCCATAATTCTGTCATAATGATTCAGCAGTTGTGACAGACATGATCGTCCTTCTCTAAAATCATGCTGGTTTGGGTTATGCCGATTGCGCTGCTCCATGAAATTTGTAATCTGCCGTCTCATCACTCTCGAAGATTTTTATAATGTGGGAAGTTACGGCTACTGGTCTGCAATTTTTAGCTAGTGTTCTACTACCGTCCCTGTGCAAAAGAGCTGTCTTCGCTCTTTAAGGTCTCTGGTATTTCACCTATATCTAGGCTCTTTCTCCAAAGAATACTGAGGCCTTTTGCTAATGGTACTTTGCCTTTTTTTTTTATAAATAGGGCATTCCATGAATCTAGTCCAGGTGCTGAGTGAGTGGGCATGATTTCAATTTCTTTTTCGAAATCTGTGGTATTAGTGACCTCCTGGGGTTGAAAATGTTAATGCATTCTCTACCTTGCTGTCATTTAGTGCATTGCTGAATACCGACTCGTACTGTTCCTTTAGAATTTCACTCATTTCCTGTTCATCGTCAGTATATTAGTCTCCTTTTATTAATGGTCCAGTTATATAGGTAGTTCTTAGCTTGGATTTTGCATATGGATACAAATATTTTTGGTTTCTTGCAATATCCTGGATGGCCTTTTGTTCGGCTAAGACTATCTTTCCTTCGTTGCAACATGTTTATGTTTTTAAGCAATTCGGGGAAGCAGAATGCCTATGCCAAAGCCACATATCATTAGAGGTGTGGCATGCTAAGAATATGTTACATTTTATTTGATGTATGTCACACACCCATATAGGAATGCCTACCAGTAAACCAGGTGCTAAGGGTTTAATGAGAAGGGCACCATTGTTATACTCATTACTCAGGGTCATTCCATATCAAGTGGTCTGATTTTAGGATAGTGCCCCACCTCACCATTGATTTTGATGAAACTTAGTGTGCTGAATCTTACACGTCTCAAACTAAGTTTGGTAAAGTTTTAGATCTGTTGATGAAATGGTTGCTGAGATAGAACCCTTTGTTTGACACCATGTCTCGACCATGTACCGTAACCCTGTGAAATTTCGGCACTTTTGAATCAAAATAATTTCTCATTCTTTCTACCAAAATAAGTGAAATTTTGCTGTCTTACACAACATCTTATGCTTAATCCAATGTAACTAATATGGATTTAAATTTTTTTAAATTGACATGCTGATTGAGCCTCAAAGTGGAGCAAAAATATCAATGTCAAAATATGTCAGTTTAGCCTTCTCTATTCGTGTAATAAAGATATTTCCGTGAAATTTTGTTTACTATTTTGTGACATAACCTTGTTTACAAATATATATTTTCAACTTGGGAGAATGTTTTGTTTCTTTTAAATTTAAATTTTCACATTTTTTTTCAAAAAAGTAGAAAATAGGATATTTTCAATGTGCTTTTGGAAAAAAAAGAGTAATCTTGAAACATCCATTAGAAAGAACATGTTTTAAACCATATAAAAAAGTTGCTTCAGTTTTTCATCGCGCCCATATAATGCCCACAAAATAAGGGTCAAAATTCAACAGGTTACTGTAGCTTCAATGCTCTGCGAAAATCCGCATTATGGTTAACGTTTTAAACTGGACGTGTCATGTGATCATTTTTTCAGCACTGTGAGAAAAGCATAGAAGTATTTGATTGCTTTGGTCCATGGTGGCATTTCCACTACTGGTTCAATCAGTTTGAACCAACACCCCCATCGCCATAGATGTCACGCCCCATAGCCATGCAATCTCAGCCACGGGTGGGTTTCTTTATTCAGGTTCCCAAGCCTGCAGTCTTGGTTTGTTGAGGTTCCAAAGCCTTGCTGGGGTATCTGTTTGGTTCCCAAGACAATAACGGGGCTGCTTAGTCTCGGATCCCAAGCCTGCAGCGGATATCTTCAGTTGGTTCCCAAGCTAAAGTTCTGACTACTTTATTTCTACTGCTCACTTTCGAAATTTTAAAGGGTGATTCACCCAAGGCAGATAAGCTTTTATTAATTGTGGCAGACTTTTGTTTTCCTCAACAAAGCGACCATATCCCATCGTGGCAGGGTGACCTAAAAGAAAAACGAAAGTTTCTCTTTTTAAATTTAGTAAATCGTTAAAGTCCAGAACGACGCGTTAGCCACTGGGCCAGCTGGCTACAATAAGATTCATCCAACTAGGTATCTTTATACACCATAGGAAGGTTAGCATAGGCACCACTGTGACCACAAATGCAAGGTTCTACAGACGAATCTCCCGCCAGCGTGGCCCTGACAAACTCTAGCTCAAGTCCCCTCAAAGCCGTCATAACGACGGCTTTGAGGGGATTTGCCTTCACTGCTGATTGCTGCTGTTCTCACCGTGTCTTGTGCTTGCATTTTTGCCTCATTGTACATAGCTGTAAATACTGTACATATGCTATATACACTGTAAATACCAACTTATTTTGGTGAAGGAAATTCAATCATTTATTCCTAATTGGTTATATTGTGCTATGGCAAGGTGTGCAGGCAAATAGTCTACACCTGTTCTTGTAATATGGGGTGCCTGTCCTGAAGTTTGTGTCTCCGCATTGTCTCTACGCGCCTGCCTTCAGTATTGTGTTGCAACCTGCAAGTCGTTCTGTGCTATTCCTTCGTATTGCATTGAGCGTATTGCAATCAGCGTTTGTTATATTGTGTTATGCCACCGATACGAATTAAGCGATTGGTCACTGAATATACCCTTCTAAACTTACCCCGACTATCTCACAGTGCTGCTGACGAATTACTCATTCTATTGGCATATAGTATCAAAGAAATCTTATTGTTGCACAGCTTCGCGAGTGTATACGCAACAAATTAAAGGATGACTCTGGTAATATGGCGTACCAAACAGGGCTGTGGAGTCGGGAGGAATTCTTGGGTTACTGGAGTCAGGAGGAATTCTTGGGTTACTGGAGTCGGGAGGAATTCTTGGGTTGCTGGAGTCGGGAGGAATTCTTGGGTTGCTGGAGTCGGGAGGAATTCTTGGGTTGCTGGAGTCGGGAGGAATTCTTGGGTTGCTGGAGTCGGGAGGAATTCTTGGGTTGCTGGAGTCGGGAGGAATTCTTGGGTTGCTGGAGTCGGGAGGAATTCTTGGGTTGCTGGAGTCGGGAGGAATTCTTGGGTTGCTGGAGTCGGGAGGAATTCTTGGGTTCCTGGAGTCGGGAGGAATTCTTGGGTTACTGGAGTCGGGAGGAATTCTTGGGTTACTGGAGTCGGGAGGAATTCTTGGGTTACTGGAGTCGGGAGGAATTCTTGGGTTACTGGAGTCGGGAGGAATTCTTGGGTTACTGGAGTCGGGAGGAATTCTTGGGTTACTGGAGTCGGGAGGAATTCTTGGGTTACTGGAGTCGGGAGGAATTCTTGGGTTACTGGAGTCGGGAGTTGGGTTAATGGAGTCGGGAGTTGGGTTACTGGAGTCAGGAGTTGGGTTACTATAGTCGGGAGTTGGGTTACTGGAGTCGGGAGCAATTCTTGGGTTACTGGAGTCGGAGCAGTTCTTGGGTTTCTGGAGTCGGGAGCAGTTCTTGGGTTTCTGGAGTCGGGAGCAGTTCTTGGGTTTCTGGAGTCGGAGCAGTTCTTGGGTTTCTGGAGTCGGAGCAGTTCTTGGGTTTCTGGAGTCGGGAGCAGTTCTTGGGTTTCTGGAGTCGGGAGCAGTTCTTGGGTTTCTGGAGTCGGGAGCAGTTCTTGGGTTTCTGGAGTCAGGAGCAGTTCTTGGGTTTCTGGAGTCGGGAGCAGTTCTTGGGTTTCTGGAGTCGGGAGCAGTTCTTGGGTTTCTGGAGTCGGGAGCAGTTCTTGGGTTTCTGGAGTCGGGAGCAGTTCTTGGGTTTCTGGAGTCGGGAGCAGTTCTTGGGTTTCTGGAGTCGGGAGCAGTTCTTGGGTTTCTGGAGTCGGGAGCAGTTCTTGGGTTTCTGGAGTCGGGAGCAGTTCTTGGGTTTCTGGAGTCGGGAGCAGTTCTTGGGTTTCTGGAGTCGGGAGCAGTTCTTGGGTTTCTGGAGTCGGGAGCAGTTCTTGGGTTTCTGGAGTCGGGAGCAGTTCTTGGGTTTCTGGAGTCGGGAGCAGTTCTTGGGTTTCTGGAGTCGGGAGCAGTTCTTGGGTTTCTGGAGTCGGGAGCAGTTCTTGGGTTTCTGGAGTCGGAGCAGTTCTTGGGTTTCTGGAGTCGGGAGCAGTTCTTGGGTTTCTGGAGTCGGGAGCAGTTCTTGGGTTTCTGGAGTCGGAGCAGTTCTTGGGTTTCTGGAGTCGGGAGCAGTTCTTGGGTTTCTGGAGTCGGAGCAGTTCTTGGGTTACTGGAGTCAGGAGCAGTTCTTGGGTTACTGGAGTCGGGAGCAGTTCTTGGGTTACTGGAGTCGGGCAGTTCTTGGGTTACTGGAGTCAGGAGCAGTTCTTGGGTTACTGGAGTCGGGAGCAGTTCTTGGGTTACTGGAGTCGGGAGCAGTTCTTGGGTTACTGGAGTCGGGAGCAGTTCTTGGGTTACTGGAGTCGGGAGCAGTTCTTGGGTTACTGGAGTCGGGAGCAGTTCTTGGGTTACTGGAGTCGGGAGCAGTTCTTGGGTTACTGGAGGCGGGAGCAGTTCTTGGGTTACTGGAGGCGGGAGCAGTTCTTGGGTTACTGGAAGCGGGAGAGTTGCTTGGGTTTCTGGAGTCAGGAGCAGTTCTTGGGTTCTGAGTCGGGAGCAGTTCTTGGGTTACTGGAGCGGGAGTAGTTGTTGGGTTACTGGAGTCGGGAGCAGTTCTTGGGTTTCTGGAGTCGGGAGCAGTTCTTGGGTTACTGGAGGCGGGAGCAGTTCTTGGGTTACTGGAAGCGGGAGTAGTTGTTGGGTTACTGGAGTCGGGAGCAGTTCTTGGGTTTCTGGAGTCGGAGCAGTTCTTGGGTTACTGGAGGCGGAGCAGTTCTTGGGTTACTGGAAGCGGGAGTAGTTGTTGGGTTACTGGAGTCGGGAGCAGTTCTTGGGTTTCTGGAGTCGGGAGCAGTTCTTGGGTTACTGGAGGCGGGAAGCTGTTCTTTTTGTTTCTGGAGTCGGGAGCAGTTCTTGGGTTACTGGAGTCGGGAGCAGTTCTTGGGTTACTGGAGTCGGAGCAGTTCTTGGGTTACTGGAGTCGGGAGCAGTTCTTGGGTTACTGGAGGCGGGAGCAGTTCTTGGGTTACTGAGGCGGGAGCAGTTCTTGGGTTACTGGAGGCGGGAGCAGTTCTTGGGTTACTGGAAGCGGGAGTAGTTGTTGGGTTACTGGAGTCGGGAGCAGTTCTTGGGTTACTGGAGTCGGGAGCAGTTCTTGGGTTACTGGAGTCAGGGAGCAGTTCTTGGGTTACTGGAGTCGGGAGCAGTTCTTGGGTTACTGGAGTCGGGAGCAGTTCTTGGGTTACTGGAGTCGGGAGCAGTTCTTGGGTTACTGGAGTCAGGAGCAGTTCTTGGGTTACTGGAGTCGGGGAGCAGTTCTTGGGTTACTGGAGTCGGGAGCAGTTCTTGGGTTACTGGAGTCGGGAGCAGTTCTTGGGTTAGCCTGTAGTCGGGGCAGTTCTTGGGTTACTGGAGTCAGGAGCAGTTCTTGGGTTACTGGAGTCGGGAGCAGTTCTTGGGTTACTGGAGTCGAGGAGCAGTTCTTGGGTTACTGGAGTCGGGAGCAGTTCTTGGGTTACTGGAGTCGGGAGCAGTTCTTGGGTTACTGGAGGCGGGAGCAGTTCTTGGGTTACTGGAGGCGGGAGCAGTTCTTGGGTTACTGGAAGCGGAGTAGTTGTTGGGTTTCTGGAGTCGGGAGCAGTTCTTGGGTTTCTGAAGTCAGGAGCAGTTCTTGGGTTACTGGAAGCGGGAGTAGTTGTTGGGTTACTGGAGTCAGGAGCAGTTCTTGGGTTTCTGGAGTCGGAGCAGTTCTTGGGTTACTGGAGGCGGAGCAGTTCTTGGGTTACTGGAAGCGGGAGTAGTTGTTGGGTTACTGGAGTCGGGAGCAGTTCTTGGGTTTCTGGAGTCGGAGCAGTTCTTGGGTTACTGGAGGCGGAGCAGTTCTTGGGTTACTGGAAGCGGAGTAGTTGTTGGGTTACTGGAGTCAGGAGCAGTTCTTGGGTTTCTGGAGTCAGGGAGCAGTTCTTGGGTTACTGGAGGCGGAAGCAGTTCTTTTGTTTCTGGAGTCGGGGAGCAGTTCTTGGGTTACTGGAGTCGGGAGCAGTTCTTGGGTTACTGGAGTCGGGAGCAGTTCTTGGGTTACTGGAGGCGGGAGCAGTTCTTGGGTTACTGGAGGCGGGAGCAGTTCTTGGGTTACTGGAGGCGGGAGCAGTTCTTGGGTTACTGGAAGCGGGAGTAGTTGTTGGGTTACTGGAGTCGGGAGCAGTTCTTGGGTTACTGGAGTCGGGAGCAGTTCTTGGGTTACTGGAGTCGGGAGCAGTTCTTGGGTTACTGGAGTCGGGAGCAGTTCTTGGGTTACTGGAGTCGGGAGCAGTTCTTGGGTTACTGGAGTCAGGGAGCAGTTCTTGGGTTACTGGAGTCGGGAGCAGTTCTTGGGTTACTGGAGTCGGGAGCAGTTCTTGGGTTACTGGAGTCGGGAGCAGTTCTTGGGTTACTGGAGTCGGGAGCAGTTCTTGGGTTACTGGAGTCGGGAGCAGTTCTTGGGTTACTGGAGTCGGGAGCAGTTCTTGGGTTACTGGAGTCGGGAGCAGTTCTTGGGTTACTGGAGGCGGGAGCAGTTCTTGGGTTACTGGAAGCGGGAGTAGTTGTTGGGTTTCTGGAGTCGGGAGCAGTTCTTGGGTTTCTGAAGTCGGGAGCAGTTCTTGGGTTACTGGAAGCGGGAGTAGTTGTTGGGTTACTGGAGTCGGGAGCAGTTCTTGGGTTTCTGGAGTCGGGAGCAGTTCTTGGGTTACTGGAGGCGGGAGCAGTTCTTGGGTTACTGGAAGCGGGAGTAGTTGTTGGGTTACTGGAGTCGGGAGCAGTTCTTGGGTTTCTGGAGTCGGGAGCAGTTCTTGGGTTACTGGAGGCGGGAGCAGTTCTTGGGTTACTGGAAGCGGGAGTAGTTGTTGGGTTACTGGAGTCGGGAGCAGTTCTTGGGTTTCTGGAGTCGGGAGCAGTTCTTGGGTTACTGGAGGCGGAAGCAGTTCTTTTGTTTCTGGAGTTGGGAGCAGTTCTTGGGTTACTGGAGGCGGGAGCAGTTCTTGGGTTACTGGAGGCGGGAGCAGTTCTTGGGTTACTGGAGGCGGGAGCAGTTCTTGGGTTACTGGAGGCGGGAGCAGTTCTTGGGTTACTGGAAGCGGGAGTAGTTGTTGGGTTACTGGAGTCGGGAGCAGTTCTTGGGTTACTGGAGGCGGGAGCAGTTCTTGGGTTACTGGAGTCGGAGCAGTTCTTGGGTTACTGGAAGCGGGAGTAGTTCTGGGGTTACTGGAGTCGGAAGTGCCATAAAAAAAAGGAGTCGGGTTTATGTGCTGACTGCACAGCCCTGGTACCTAACTGAGGTTTCTGCTGCTGCGGTAGCTATTAATCGCCAGTTCCTGCTTCGGTTCCTTCAGGAAGGCAAACTCATGAGCAACTGAATCAACAGCCATTTGGGTAAATGAGTGGCGAGTCGGGAAATCGGGGATGACTCAGCTTCGTTAGTGCTTGAGTTGGCGTAACTCAACCTTGAGACGGCCAGGTGCGAGTAGGCTAAACTCAACCTTGAGACGGCCAGGGAGCAACGTTCATTTGCTAAGGATGAGTTTGACAGAGAGAAGGAGAGGAGGCAGTTTTGGCGTTCCGTGGTTGACAATTTCAGTGTTTGAAAATCTGTGTCGTTAATACCTCGATTTTCTAATTAGCAAACTAGGTGCTAAGGGTTTACGAGAAGGGCCCCATCGTTATACCAGTACCTTGGTTCAACCCACCAGTCAGAGTGAAGCCTGCCTAAGCTGTGAAGCGATGTGGGATGCTCGTGAAGCAGCTTTGGCAGACGTGCCCTCTGCTCGTCGCTACGGTTCTCACACTGTCTTGTGCTTGATTTTTGCCTCATTGTATTTAGTTGTAAATACTGTGACTATATACACTGTAAATGCCATAAATGCCATAATTTCATACTTAGTCCAGGGAACGATCTACAAATGTATTTGAAGCAATTGCTATCTTAACGAATTGCTGCATTAGCCCTAACTTAATGTGGAGTGGTGGTAGAATAATGTTATCCCTGTCAACCAATGGCTCGTTAATGATGTTTGCTGCACCTATAGTCATGTTTTATCTTGAAGGCCATGTCACTTTTGTCCAATGATATGCCTTCACCCTACTGTCCAACAAATAGGTGAAACAAGGGTTCTTTGTAAATCCACTTTGCTGTCCAAGCAAGAAGTTTGTCATCTTCAGATCAACACAGATGGACATCTTGTGCTCATGATAGCAAAGCTTCTGCAACACCATTTTGTTATTTTCGTATTCGTCTTTAAGTGAGCAATTGGAATAGATGCATATTGGTTACCAGTGTGCAGTGAGATACATTTCAATCTTCTAAAGGAGCTGTCTAAAAACAGCTGCCAGTCTCCTGGTCAACATTCAGATCCCATTGGAAGTAGTAGTCCAGGGATGTTATTTCAGATGCTTTAACAGACTGAGGTCACGTATCAGATCATTGAGTTCTTGGGAGAACTGCTGGGGTGTTGAAATTCTTACTTCATAGTCACTTCACTGCTATCACTTGTGTTACATCCTAAACCCTGACTTTCTTCAACATCTGACAACAGGTCAGGCAGTGTTGTAGACACTGGGAATACCTTCGCTGTGTGGCACAGGTCTCCTTGCTGACTCCAAATCAGGATATTCTCACTTGACTTTCTTGTATCGATTGAGACTTTTACATTCACCATATAGAAATAACACTCGTGGTGGTTTTCGGCTCTCCATACCATAGGCACACCGAAGCTTAAACTTTTCCTTTGCTTTTTTCCACTGTCGTATGCATTCTACACAGGTTTTGCAAACCATATGGAGAGCCGATGACTTGTCTTGTTCTCCAAGCACCACTCCAAAATAAGCAACATAAGCTTGTTTTACAAAATCTGTGATGTTTTTTCTTTGTTTTTGCAAAGACTATTCACCACAAATGTAGCAAAAAAATTGGGATTATGTAAGCAGGCTTTTCGTGAAGAACTCACGTTTTTCTGAAAAAATAACAAAGGTTACAGTAGTCATGTGGTCGTTGTTAATAAAACTCCTTTCGTTAAATATTAAATCTAAACACACAACAATTAATTTCTCCACAGTTGAAAAGTCGTGTTTCGTGATTCTGTTTACCCAAAATGCTCTGCATAACAAGGTTTTCTTTATTGTAGTATGTCATTGATGTCAGCTAGGCCTGTATACCTTGTACATGTACTTGTAGAAAATAAAGATTATTATTATTATTATTATTATTATTATTATTGTTGTTGTTGTCATTATGTTACAGTGAGTGATCTACTCAGGCTTCTAACTGCATTTCTAAGACAACATTGTTTAATTTTTTTTACTTCGCTCAAAGTACCTGCAGGTGGTACTTTGGCTAACTTATCAACTTGATCGTGAAAAAGATTTTTTTGGTACTATCTTTATCTGGCTTCTCCAGTAAGCATGTTGTTAGTCATTTTGCAAGTCAACAAGATATAGAATCGGTAGTAATCATAGAGTCAAACTCAGCCTCATAGAGTAACTTTAGTGCCATTAGGATAGCCAACAGGTTGTAGTGTAAATGCCCATTTGATAACAGAAGCAATAAAATAGTAAAATAACAACAGAACATTAATAGGAACACTTTGCATAGATGGCAAGAAAATCGTGAGGACTCGTGATCAGCTGCGAGAGGAAAGGTATTGTGGGATGGACCAGTGCTGAATTGTTCCCCAGTATTGGTGACAGCCCGCGGAATTGCTTCGTGGTATGGTAGCAGCCTGAGGGTTTGTTTTCCACTATTATTGGCATCCTGGGGTTTGTTTTCCACTATTATTGGCAACCTGGGGGTTTGTTTTCCACTATTATTGGCAACCTGGGGTTTGTTTTCCACTATTATTGGCAGCCTGGGGGGTTTGTTTTTCAGTATTGGTGGCAGCCTGGGGGATTGTTTCCACTATTAAGGCAGCCTGGGGTTTGTTCCACATATTTGGCAGCCTGGGGGGTTTGTTTTTCAGTATTGGTGGCAGCCTGGGGGATTGTTTCCAAGTATTGAAGGCAGCCTGGGGGATTGTTCCAAAGTATTGGTGGCAGCCTGGGGGATTGTTTTTCAGTATTGGTGGCAGCCTGGGGGATTGTTTCCAAGTATTGAAGGCAGCCTGGGGAATTGTTCCAAAGTATTGGTGGCAGCCTGGGGGATTGTTTTTCAGTATTGGAGGCAGCCTGGGGGATTGGGGATTGTTTCCAGTATTGGTGGCCACAGCCTGGGGGATTGTTCCCCAGTATTGGTTGCAGCATGGGGGATTGTTTTCCAGTATTGGAGGCACCCTGGCAAGCAAAATCCCAAGTTCAAACACTTCACCTAACGACTACCTCACTGGCACCTACCCGAATACACTATTCTTAGCTCCGACCAACCCAACAGAAGTCTCACTTGTTATCAACGCATTAAAAAACAAGGCAGGAGATCTAAATAACTTACCACCTTTTATATACAAAAAAGCTTCTCAAGTACTATCACCAATTATTGCAACACTCTTTAACAAATCCATTGAATCCTCCACCTTCCCATCAATACTCAAAATAGTGAGGGTTACTCCCATACATAAAGGAGGAGATAAACAGACCTGAATAACTATAGGTCAATATCTAAATTACCCCTTCTCTCCAAAATCTTCGAAAAATTAATTCATAGGCAGATCTATTCCTACCTCATCTCCCACAACATACTAAACCCCTGTCAGTTTGGTTTCAGGCCTAATACAAATGATGCTATTATACACATGCTAGAAATAATATACACCGCTCTCGAGAAAAAAGAAATCCCACTTGGAATCTTCATTGATTTAGTAAAGGTTTTGATATAGTTGACCATGATCTGTTACACTTAAAATTATCACACTATGGTATAAGAGAGCACTCCCTCAACTACTTAAAGTCATACCTTAGCGATAGAAGCCAATATGTGTACACAAATGGAGTTAACTCTTCCACACAAACAATTACAGTTGGTGTCCCGCAGGGAAGTGTTCTTGGCCCACTTCTCTTTCTCATTTACATAAACGACCTACCAAATGCATCTCAACTACTCAAACTCATACTATTTGCAGATGACACTACATAGGTCTTCTATCACCCATGCCCAGTCATACTAGCCAACACTGTAAATGCTGAATTACAGAAAATATCTATACCTGGATGATGACTAACAAGCTTACTCTCAATGTTGATAAAACCTATTTCATTCAGTTTGGGAACAGAGCTACAAATGTTCCACTTAACATAATGATAAACGAATTACTTGTCACAAAACTCTGAGGGAAAATTCTTAGGAATCCACCTTGACAGTGGCCTCAAATTTCAGACAATATACAACAAATTTCCAAGAAAGTCTCCAAGACCGTAGGAATACTATCCAAGATAAGGTACAATGTTCCACAACCAGCTCTTCTTTCCCTGTATCACTCACTCATTTACCCCTGTCTCACCTATGGAATCTGCGTATGGGGCTCAACAACAATAAATCATCTCAGACCATTAATAACACAACAAAAGGCTGCAGTCAGAATGATAACAAATTCCCACTCCAGACAACATACTCCACCATTATTCAAAAGTCTAAACTTACTCACCATACAAGACATCCATATTTGCCTATTACATACATAGAACACTAAACTCAAATATTAACCCACCACTCAAAATTCTCCTTACCAACCTTAACAGGAGACATGAACATAACACAAGGCACAGATCACTTTTCGATGTTCCCCGCATCCACCTCACTTTGGAATTCATTACCTATGATTACCAAAGAAACCCTGTCTATACATCAATTCAAAACTCTGCTAAAAAACCACCTACTCACCCAAAACTAAATATACAATAACTCATCATCATTACTCAGAATTGACGTAAACTCTTGGGCTTTACCAAACAACGCAGTATGCACCAGTGACGCCCAATGAACCTCAGGCCACCCTAAAGCTCGAGCCTGGTTTTTCAAATGCTTCAAAAACTGTTCAGGATTTGCTTCAACAAAACGAGGAACAAACTGTACTGCCCTTTGCAAACTGAAGTCATCTACAGTCTGATTGAATTGCCTTCTCTCCGCTCTATCAAACTCCTCCTTAGCAAATGCACGCTGTTCTTTAGTTTGTTCAAGATTGAGTCTGGCTAACTCAAGTGCCAATGAAGTGGACTCGCCTGTAGATAATCCCACACCTGTGACTTCACGAGACTGCTGGTTTTGCTCAGGAGTTCTGTCTCTCCCATTATTTTGTAGATATCTTAATGGTGACCTACGGTTAACAGCTCCTGTAGCGGGAGAAACATTAGTCTGATGTGCCATAGTTTCAGTTTTCAATTTAGTCCTTATAATATCAGCAACTGCGACGCTGTGAGGGTCCGTTGATAGTCAATACCAATAGCACGAGAGCAATTCTCCAACAACACTGTAGAAAGAATTTGGGCAGGTTTTGAAGAGTGTACTCAGACACTAATCGCCTGACTCGGTAGGTGGCATTAACCCCAACGTAACACGCTGAAACTGCTATGCACTGGTACGACTGCAGAATACTCACACGATAGCAGGCTGACACGCAATAACAAAACCAATATGCACACAAAATAGCAAGGGTGACACGCACTAGAAAACCAAATTGTAGAATACTCGCACAATAGCAAGGCTGACCGTAGCGAAGCAATGGAAAGATGACACGCAAAATTCGTGAAGCATTGGCAAAGCATAAGCAATGCCAGATGGCAAGCTATCTAAATGATACAAGACTAGCTCCTGCTACAACTTCAACTCTAGGCTCAACTCCTACTCTAAGTCTCCAAATTCAGCTCTGGGACAGGCTACCCATATTAGAACCTGAGGTTGTAATAATTACCAAATAAAGAAATCCATTCTCATGTACACTCCTTGTAACTCATCTAATGACCATATAAACTGTTATTGCAATACATATAATTGATTTGATTTGTTTGATCTGATTTAATAAATTGCATTACTACAAATAATAAATTACTATGTTGATATATTATAAAACTGTAATGCTTCAAAATTGTAAAACTATTATGTATGTTTCAAAATTGTTATGTTCAAATTTCATAGCTTAAATACTCAACTATACTTATATTGTAAATTGTTTACTATAATTTTTACCATTTAGTTGTAAGTTAATTTTAAGTTTGCCCACAATGCTCTGCATATTAGGGACTTTTGGTATGTACACCCCATTCTTATAACCCATTGTACATCTTTGTATCATGTCACAATAAACTATTATTATTGGTGGCAGCCTGGGTGGGTTGTTTTCCAGTTTTGGTGGCAGCCTGGGGGATTGTTTTCCAGTATTGGTGGCAGCCTGGGGGATTGTTTCCAAGTATTGGCAGCCTGGGGGATTGTTTCCAAGTATTGGTGGCAGCCTGAGGGATTGTTTTCCAGTATTATTGGTAGCCTGGGGAATTGTTTTCCAGTATTGGTGCAGCCTGGGGAATTATTTTCCAGTATTGGTGGCAGCCTAAGAAATTGTTCCCCACTATTGGTGGCAGCCTAAGAAATTGTTCCAGATTGGGCAGTGGGATGTTTTCCAGTAGGGTGACAGCCTGGTTGCTCTAGTATGGTGGCAGCTGAGGTTGTTCCAGTGTGCAGCCTGGGTTGTTTTCCAGTATTGGTGGCAGGCTGTGGGTTTGTTTTCCAGTATTGGTGGCAGCCTGGAGGTTTGTTTTCCAGTATTGGTGGCAGCCTGGAGGTTTGTTTTCCAGTATTGGTGGCAGCCTGGAGGTTTGTTTTCCAGTATTGGTGGCAGCCTGGAGGTTTGTTTTCCAGTATTGGTGGCAGCCTGGAGGTTTGTTTTCCAGTATTGATGGCAGGCTGTGGGATTGTTCTCCAATATTGGTGGCAGCTTGGGAAATTTGGCTTCAGATATATGACAAGGGCTAGATACATGGGCATGATGTCCAGATACATGGGCACATGTCTGGATGCATGGGCATGATCTCTGGATACTTGGACACAATGAATACAATGGCACTATGGATACATAGGCACAATGCCTGGATTTATGGGCACAATGGGTGTTGATGTCTAGATACTTGGGCATGATGTTTGAATGGACTAGAGGAATATTGACACCACTAGAGGAAGATTTTCACTGCTAGAGGAAGATTTCCACTTTTAGAGGAAGATTTTCACTGGTAGAGGAAGGTCTTCACTGCTAGAGGAAGGTCTTCACTGGTTGAGGAAGGTCTCCACTGGTAGAGGAAGGTCTCCACTGCTAGAGGAAGATTTCCAGTGCAAACAGAAGGTTTACTCTTAGATTTGCGCTGCTTCCTGGAATCTACCTGGAGGGTGTTCCAAGGGTCAATGCCCCTGTGGCTCGGTCCATGACCAAGTCTCCCAATGGATCAGAGCCTCATCAACCAGGCTGTTACTGTTGTCCACACACAGTCCAATGTAAAAACAACAGTCTGGCTGGTCAAGTACTGACTTCAGATATATATCCAGTTCCATCTTTAAGACAACTAGGGATCTAATGGTAATCCCCCTTATGTATGATGGGAGGTGCTGAACAATCTTGAGCCCCTGGCGCTTGTGTTTCTCTCAGTGTACACGGGCACCCCTGCCAAGTCTTTTGTTTTCATAGAGAGTGATTTTTGTGTGCAGATTTGGGACAATTTCCTCTAGGATTTTCCAGTTGTAAATTAAGATGCATCTTTTTCGCTTGTGTTCCAAGAAGCACAGGTAAACGGACATATTACAGAAAAATTTGCACTGCCAGAGGAAGATATATAAGTGAAGATTGCACCAGTAAGGAAGATTTTCACTGCTAGAGGAGGAGGATTTGCATTGCCAGAGGAAGGTTTTCGCCTGTAGAGGAAATTTTTAGTGCCAGAGAAAGAGTTGCACCACTAGAGAAATTTGCACTACTAGATGAAGATAGTGCCATTACAGGAAGATTTGTACCACTAGAGGAACAATAGTACTTCCAAAGGAAGAGTTGCACTGCTAGAGGAAGATTTGCACCGCTGTTACTGTTGTGGAAGTTTATCCACCTTCCTGTCGAGACACCTCTGCCCCTTCTTCAGTATCTTTCGTTGTTTATCCAATTTATATTCTAACTACCAGACGAAGATTCGCACTGCTAGACGAATATTATACTGCTAGACGAATATTAGTACTGCTAGACGAAGATTAGTACTGCTAGACGAAGATTAGTACTGCTAGACGAAGATTAGTACTGCTAGACGAAGATTAGTACTGCTAGACGAAGATTAGTACTTCTAAACGAAGATTAGTACTGCTAGACGAAGATTAATACTGCTAGACGAAGATTAATACTGCTAGACGAAGATTAATACTGCTAGACGAAGATTAATACTGCTAGACGAAGATTAGTACTGCTGGACGAAGATTAATACTGGTAGACGAAGATTAATACTGCTGACGAAGATTATACTGCTGACGAAGATTAATACTGCTAGACGAAGATTAGTACTGCTAGACGAAGATTAATACTGCTAGACGAAGATTAGTACTGCTAGACGAAGATTAGTACTGCTAGACGAAGATTAATACTGCTAGACGAAGATTAATACTGCTAGACGAAGATTAATACTGCTAGACGAAGATTAGTACTGCTAGACGAAGCTTAATACTGCTAGACGAAGATTAGTACTGCTAGACGAAGATTAGTACTGCTAGACGAAGATTAATACTGCTGGACGAAGATTAATACTGCTAGACGAAGATTAATACTGCTAGACGAAGATTTGCACTGCTAGACTAAGATTAATACTGCTAGACGAAGATTAATACTGCTAGACGAAGATTTCCACTGCTAGACGAAGATTAATACTGCTAGACGAAGATTAATACTGCTTGACGAAGATAAATACTGCTGGACGAAGATTAATACTGCTAGACGAAGATTTGCACTGCTAGACGAAGATTAATACTGCTGGACGAAGATTAATACTGCTAGACGAAGATTAATACTGCTAGACGAAGATTAATACTGCTAGACGAAGATTAGTACTGCTAGACGAAGATTAATACTGCTAGACGAAGATTAATACTGCTGGACGAAGATTTGCACTGCTGGACGAAGATTTGCACTGCAGGACGAAGATTTGCACTGCTAGACGAAGATTTGCACTGCTGGACGAAGATTCGCACTGCTGGACGAAGATTCGCACTGCTGGACGAAGATTCGCACTGCTGGACGAAGATTTGCACTGCTAGACGAAGATTTGCACTGCTGGACGAAGATTTGCACTGCTGGACGAAGATTCGCACTGCTGGACGAAGATTTGCACTGCTGGACGAAGATTTGCACTGCTGGACGAAGATTCGCACTGCTGGACGAAGATTCGCACTGCTGGACGAAGATTCGCACTGCTGGATGAAGATTCGCACTGCTGGACGAAGATTCGCACTGCTGGACGAAGATTTGCACTGCTGGACGAAGATTCGCACTGCTAGACGAAAATTTGCACTGCTGGATGAAGATTCGCACTGCTAGACGAAGATTCGCACTGCTAGACGAAGATTTGCACTGCTGGACGAAGATTTGCACTGCTGGACGAAGATTCGCACTGCTAGACGAAGATTTGCACTGCTGGACGAAGATTTGCACTTCTGGACGAAGATTCGCACTGCTGGACGAAGATTCGCACTGCTAGACGAAGATTTGCACTGCTGGACGAAGATTCGCATGGCTAGACGAAGATTCGCACGGCTAGACGAAGATTTGCACTGCTGGACGAAGATTTGCACTGCTGGACGAAGATTCGCACTGCTGGACGAAGATTCGCACTGCTGGACGAAAATTCGCACTGCTGGACGAAGATTCGCACTGCTGGACGAAGATTCGCACTGCTGGACGAATATTTGCACTGCTGGACGAAGATTTGCACTGCTGGACGAAGATGTGCACTGCTGGACGAAGATTCGCACTGCTAGACGAAGATTCGCACTGCTGGACGAAGATTCGCACTGCTGGACGAAGATTTGCACTGCTGGACGAATATTTGCACTGCTGGACGAAGATTCGCACTGCTGGACGAAGTTTCGCACTGCTGGACGAAGATTCGCACTGCTGGACGAAGATTCGCACTGCTGGACGAAGATTCGCACTGCTGGACGAAGATTCGCACTGCTGGACGAAGATTCGCACTGCTGGACGAAGATTCGCACTGCTGGACGAAGATTTGCACTGCTGGACGAAGATTTGCACTGCTGGACGAAGATTTGCACTGCTGGACGAAGATTCGCACTGCTGGACGAAGTTCGCACTGCTAGACGAAGATTCGCACTGCTGGACGAAGATTCGCACTGCTGGACGAAGATTCGCACTGCTGGACGAAGATTCGCACTGCTGACGAAGATTCACACTGCTAGACGAAGATTGCACTGCTGGACGAAGATTCGCACTGCTGGACGAAGATTCACACTGCTAGACGAAGATTCGCACTGCTGGACGAAGATTCGCACTGCTGGACGAAGATTCGCACTGCTGGACGAAGATTTGCACTGCTGGACGAAGATTTGCACTGCTGGACGAAGATTCGCACTGCTGGACGAAGATTCGCACTGCTGGACGAAGATTCACTGCTGGACGAAGATTCGCACTGCTGGATGAAGATTCGCACTGCTGGACGAAGATTTGCACTGCTGGACGAAGATTCGCACTGCTGGACGAAGATTCGCACTGCTGGACGAAGATTCGCACTGCTGGACGAAGATTCGCACTGCTGGACGAAGATTTGCACTGCTGGACGAAGATTTGCACTGCTGGACGAAGATTTGCACTGCTGGACGAAGATTCGCACTGCTGGACGAAGATTCGCACTGCTGGACGAAGATTCGCACTGCTAGACGAATATTCGCACTGCTGGACGAAGATTCGCACTGCTGGACGAAGATTCGCACTGCTGGACGAAGATTCGCACTGCTAGACGAAGATTCGCACTGCTGGACGAAGATTCGCACTGCTGGACGAAGATTCGCACTGCTGGACGAAGATTCGCACTGCTGGACGAAGATTTGCACTGCTGGACGAATATTTGCACTGCTGGACGAAGATTCGCACTGCTGGACGAAGATTCGCACTGCTAGACGAAGATTCGCACTGTTAGACGAAGATTCGCACTGCTAGACGAAGATTCGCACTGCTGGACGAAGATTCGCACTGCTGGACGAAGATTCGCACTGCTGTTGAGGAAAATACATTGTTTTCTTGCTAGAAGTGTATCAAAGGTGATGATGGTGAGCCAGGTGTGTGCTGGGAAGACTTGTCGATATTAGTAATTAATTCTGAGTACCTGGCGTGACTGACTGGTCCCTCAGACGCAACAAGTATTCTGCCACTACCTCATGAGATGGCAGACAGCAGGTGCAAGCAGACTGGCACCTAGTCTGCCACTACCTCAGCAGACGGTGAAGACAGGCAGACAGCAGATATATGGTATGGTGTGGGAGTCTTGCCCATGTGATGGCATAGTGTGGGAGTCTTGCCCATGTGATGGTATAGTGTGGGAGTCTTGCCCATGTGATGGTATAGTGTGGGAGTCTTGCCCATGTGATGGTATAGTGTGGGAGTCTTGCCCATGTGATGGTATAGTGTGGGAGTCTTGCCCATGTGATGGTATGGTGTTTAGGGCTTGCCCTTGTGGTGCTATGGTGTGGGAAGCTTGCTCATGTGGTGCTATGGTGTGGGAGGCTTGCCCATGTGGTGGTATGGTGTGGGAGGCTTGCCCATGTGGCGGTATGGTGTGGGAGACTTGCCCATGTTGTGGTATGGTGTGGGAGGCTTGCCCATGTGGTGGTATGGTGTGGGGGCTTGCCCGTATGGTGCTATGGTGTGGGTTTGCCAATGTGATGGTATGGTGCGGAGGCTTGCCAATGTGGTGGTATGTGTCGGAGGCTTGCCCACGAAATATGAAATACTTAATACACCATCACCCACCATGACAGTCACTCTCACCACTCCCCCATCCCCCACCACAACCACTCCCCCATCCCACCACCACCACTACTCCCTATCCCTTTACCACCCCATTCCCCCATCAACCACCACCCCCCTTCCCCCACCATTCCCTCATTCTCCACCACCACCACTCACCCATCCCCTCTCACCACCACCATCCCCTATCTCCCCTACCATCCCCTATCACCACCCTCATCCCTATTATCACCATCCCCTGTAACCTACCCCTACCACCACCATCATGCATTACCATCCCATACCACAATCGCATATCACCACTACCACCACCCCCACCACTTCCACCATACCTACCACCATCAAGCCAACCACCACACTAGCAGCACACATTTGCTAGTGGGTGTGGCAGTGTAGCCGCCCCATGTTTACACTGGGGAGAAGTTTGTAAGGTGTGTAGATGGTGGTTACTGGGGCATGTGTTGATCCACCTTATCTCACCCAAGATGTGTAGATATCTCTCCAGGCAGCAGCAGCAGCAGTGGCGACAGCAACAACAGCAGCAGCAGTGGCGACAGCAACAACAGCAGCAGCAGTAGTAGCAGTGTAGCAACAAGAACAGCAGCAGCAGCTGGTCGTCGTTATGTTATCAAATATCTAAGTATAGGAGCGAGAGCCAGTTGCTCTACTTGATGGATACAGGATCAGCGCCCCCCACAACCTGGTGTTGAACCAGGCTTCCTGGTTGATGGTCTTGTCAGTGAGGCTCTTGGTGCCGCCAAGACGCTGTCCAACTTAGGCACCACACCCCGGCTGATCAGCAACTAACTTAAAAATCTTGTAAAGTTTCGTCTTGCAGACGCTGAGATGGGTTGGTAATTAACCTTATGTATGAACGGAGGGTGTTGAAAAGTCTGGGTCCCTTTACACTTTAAATATTTAAAGTATTTTGCACTGTCTATCGTGCCTCTTGCTATCGATGGGAGTGATTTCGGTGTGCAGATTTGGAACCAATCCTTCTAGAATTTTCCTTGTGTAGTTTATGATATATCTTTTTTTTCATTTAAGGAGACACAGCTGAGGGACTTCAGACATTTCCAGTAATTTAGATTCCTGACTGAATATGTACTACCTCTAATGTTCATATGTATATTCTCTAGATACGTAATTTATCCCGCCTTAAAATGGGCTGTTAGTATACAACAATATTGGAACCTAGAGAGAACAAGTGACTTGTTGAGTATCGACACTCACTTGTTTTGTGGTTGCGATAGTAACACTGTTGTGATAGTGTTGATTGACAGTCCTATTAACACTGTCTTTTTCTAAGAATATGTATATGTGATCACACGCACTGTATGTGTGACCAAGAGTACACACTCACAAGTATGTGTGATCTTGAGTACACTCACACAGTGTGTGTGATCATAAGTACACTCACACAGTGTGTGTGATCAGGAGTACACTCACGCACTATGTGTGATCAGGAGTACACTCACGCACTATGTGTGATCATAAGTACACTCACACAGTGTGTGTGATCAGGAGTACACTCACGCACTATGTGTGATCATAAGTACACTCACACAGTGTGTGTGATCATAAGTACACTCACACAGTGTGTGTGATCAGAAGTACACTCACGCACTGTATGTGTGATCATAACTATACTCACGCACTGTATGTGTGATCAGGAGTACACTCACACTGTATGTGTGACCAAGAGTACACACTCACAAGCATGTGTGATCTTGAGTACACTCACACACTGTATGTGTGATCATAACTATACTCATGAACTGTATGTGTGATAAGTACACTCACGCACTGTATGTGTGATAAGTACACTCACGCACTGTATGTGTGATAAGTACACTCACGCACTGTATGTGTGATAAGTACACTCACGCACTGTATGTGTGATCAGGAGTACACTCACACACTGTATGTGTGATCAGAAGTAAACTCACGCACTGTATGTGTGATCAGAGGTACACTCACGCACTCTGTGTGATCATAAGTACACTCACGCACTGTATGTGTGATCATAAGTACACTCACACACTGTATGTGTGATCATAACTATACTCACGCACTGTATGTGTGATCAGAAGTACACTCACACACTGTATGTGTGATCATAAGTACACTCACACACTGTATGTGTGATCATAAGTACACTCACACACTGTATGTGTGATCATAAGTACACTCACACACTGTATGTGATCAGAAGTACACTCACACACTGTATGTGTGATCATAACTATACTCACACACTGTATGTGTGATCATAAGTACACTCACACAGTGTGTGTGATCAGGAGTACACTCACACACTGTATGTGTGATCAGAAGTACACTCACACACTGTATGTGATCAGAAGTACACTCACGCACTGTATGTGTGATCATAAGTACACTCACACAGTGTGTGTGATCAGGAGTACACTCACACACTGTATGTGTGCTCAGAAGTACACTCACACACTGTATGTGTGATCATAAGTACACTCACACACTGTATGTGTGATCATAACTATACTCATGCACTGTATGTGTGATCAGGAGTACACTCACGCACTGTATGTGTGATCAGGAGTACACTCACGCACTGTATGTGTGATCAGGAGTACACTCACGCACTGTATGTGTGATCAGGAGTACACTCACGCACTGTATGTGTGATCATAACTCATGCTCATGTTCAGGAGACACTCACGTATGTGTGATCAGGTACACTCATGCACTGTATGTGTGATCAGGAGTACACTCACGCACTGTATGTGTGATCAGGAGTACACTCACGCACTGTATGTGTGATCAGGAGTACACTCACGCACTGTATGTGTGATCAGGAGTACACTCACGCACTGTATGTGTGATCAGGAGTACACTCACGCACTGTATGTGTGATCAGGAGTACACTCACGCACTGTATGTGATCAGGAGTACACTCACGCACTGTATGTGTGATCAGGAGTCACTCACGCACTGTATGTGTGATCAGGAGTACACTCACGCACTGTATGTGTGATCAGGAGTACACTCACGCACTGTATGTGTGATCAGGAGTACACTCACGCACTGTATGTGTGATCAGGAGTACACTCACGCACTGTATGTGATCAGGAGTGACTCACTGTATGTGATATACACTCACGCACTGTATGTGTTATCAGGAGTACACTCACGCACTGTATGTGTGATCAGGAGTGCACTCACGCACTGTATGTGATAAAGAGTACACTCACGCACTGTATGTGTAACCAGGAGTACACTCACACAGTGTGTGTGACCAGGAGTACACTCACGCACTGTGTGATCAGGAGTACACTCACACACAGTGTGTGTGATCACTAGTGCACTCACGCACTGTATGTGTAACCAGGAGTACACATTCACACACTGTATGTGTGACCAGGAGTACACTCACGCACTGTATGTGTGATCATAAGTACACTCACGCACTGTATGTGTGATCAGTACACTCACACACAGTGTGTGTGACCAGTAGTACTCTCACGCACTGTATGTGTGACCAGGAGTACACTCACGCACTGTATGTGTGATCACTAGTACACTCGCGCACTGTATGTGTGACCAGGAGTGCACTCACTGTGTGTGTGACCAGGAGTACACTCATGCACTGTATGTGTGATCATAAGTACACTCACGCACTGTATGTGGATCATAAGTACACTCACACACTGTATGTGTGATCCAGAGTACACTCAGCACTGTATGTGTGACATAGTACACTCACGCACTGTATGTGATAAAGAGTACACTCACGCATTGTGTGTGATCATGAGTACACTCACCACTGTATGTGTAAAGAGTACACTCACACTGTTTACCATGTCCTAGGCACTGTGATTGACCAGGCCTGCACTGTTATGTGTGATCAGGAGTACACCACACATTAGTATGATCAGACCCTAAACCACATAGGTGAAGACACACGACGTGGCTGTGACAAAGCTCCCTTCACGCATTGGACGGGTTCACCCCTGATGTGATAAAGACCTACACTGTATTGATGTACACTCACACACAACCATTTCAGGCCATGTCGATTCGACATAGGCCTGTGTACAAATGTGTGATCATGAGTACACACACACACTGTGTGATCATGAGTACACGTGTTTGTTCCTGAAGAAGGTACTCACTACTATAGATCGTGAGAGCCCTAAGTTCTTAAGAGTAGTAGTGCATTCACTCACTTCTATTTGAAATTATAATTATTTCTGATTAGGAGGACATCAAGAAAATTTGTTTTCTTCCTCTTTTATCGTGAATTGTATAGAGGGTTCAATATGGTTGAGTTGGTCCTTGAAATTATGAATGTTTGAAACATGTTGATACTATAACCAGAAAGTTGTTGACGTATCTAAGCCATGGGATGTTCCTGGGATGATCTTAGTTAATCTTAGACTCTCAAGATGTTCATGGTAAAGGTTAGTCAGGACAGCTCTGAATGGTGTTCCCATAGTTATCCTAAATTTTTAGTTTTAGAAGTTATCTTGGTAAGAAAACAAGTTGATGTCAAACACAGCTCGACCAGGTTTATACAATCCTTTGTGGGAAGAATGAACTCAAGGTCTGTGAAGGCGGAGTTCCGGAGAGAGAGTATTACTTCTTCACTAGGGACTAGTGAATAAGGAAGTGACATCCAGGCTGGTGAGTTAATTGTTCTTGAAGACCAGCTAGTTTGTGAGGCGCGCTACCGATACCAGAGGTAATAAGGCAGAGAAATCAATGTTACCCTGGTTTCTGAATGTGTGTAGAAAACTTGAGTCCCAGGTTGAGGGCCTCTGTCTGCTAGTCAGACAGATTGAGGATGGTGTCTGGTTTCCCGGTGTTTTTCCATGCGCTGTCAGTGTGGTTAATGCTGAGTGTTCTGAGAAGGCGTTTATGTTTGTTTTTCTAGAGTTCGTTGTCACGGGTTACTGTTTCTCCCCACAACCCCAGAAACTGTGGGAAGAGAAAGTAGGTTCACAACTGGTGAGTGCTAACGCAGACATATCACAGCGGTGGTGTCTGTGAAATCTTCCTATTAAAGCCACGTTGCTCACCAGTACAACGTTGGACCTGCTGCGTGCCAGGACTATGATTCCAACCCAAGTCCATTCTTCTGTTTATAGTAATATATATATATATATATATATATATATATATATATATATATATATATATATATATATATATATATATATATATATATATATATCCTAGGTAGTAGGTTGGTAGACAGCAACCGCCCAGGGAGGTACTACCGTCCTGCCAAGTGAGTTTAAAACGAAAGCCTGTAATTGTTTTACATGATGGTAGGATTGCTGGTGTCTTTTTCTGTCTCATAAACATGCAAGATTTCAGGTACGTCTTGCTACTTCTACTTACACTTAGGTCACACTACACATTCATGTACAAGCATATATATACACACCCTCTGGGTTTTCTTCTATTTTCTTACTAGTTCTTGTTATTATTTCCTCTTATCTCCATGGGGAAGTGGAACAGAATTCTTCCTCCGTAAGCCATGCGTGTCGTAAGAGGCGCCTAAAATGCCGGGAGCAAGGGGCTAGTAACCCCTTCTCCTGTATATATTACTAAATGTAAAAGGAGAAACTTTCGTTTTCCTTTTGGGCCACCCGCTTCGGTGGGAAACGGCCGACGTGTTGAAAGAAGAAAGAATATATATATATATATATATATATATATATATATATATATATATATAACTTCTGTATATATTACTAAAGTTAAAAGAGAAACTTTTGTTTTTTCTTTGGGCCACCCCACCTAAACGGCCGACTTGTTGAAGAAGAAGAATATATATATATATATATATATATATATATATATATATATATATATATATATATATATATATATATATATATATATATATATATATATATATATATAAATATAAATATCTGTGTGTGTAAATGACACACAAGCAAACAAAGAAATCCGCAGAGGGTGTGGAAGCAAAGAGTGATTGTTCGGGAAGAGTGACAAGCGGTATACCACAAGGATCAGTAGTGCTGTTTCGGGTTTATGTGAATGACATACCGGAAGGAACTGAGTCAGATATATAGTACCTCTGTTCGATGATAATTTAAATCTAATGAAAATACAAACAGATAAGGACGGGGAAAGATTGCAAACACATTTAGACAAACTGCAATATTGGTCAATTAAGAGTTGAATTCAGTCTCAGTAAATGAAAGATTAATAGGATTGGGGAAAAAGCCAGAAGAGCGGACACAGAATATAGACTCGGGGACCAGAGACTGCAGACCTCAGAGAGAAGAACCTGGGAGTAGGCATAGTGCCTAGCATATCACCAAAGACTCACATCAACCGAAGAACCTCGTAGCCAATCAATGCTCGCCTAGCAAATCTGAGAGTAGCCTTCACGAACCTCAACAAATAGTCATTCTAGGCGCTTTATACAACATACGTCAAGCCTGTCTTGGTGTACGCTGCATTAGTGTGGAACCCACACCTGAGAAACCAAGAAATTGGAGAGAGTGCAGAAGTATGCAACGAGACTAGTTCCAGAGCTAAGAGGTGTGAACTATGAAGAGAGGCTACAGGAATAGAATCTATCTACCCTGGAAAACAGAGGGGCCTTGGGGAGATATGACAGCAAAATACTCAAGAGGAATTCATAGGGCAGACTGGGACGGGAAACAGGTACTCGGGGGTCGAAGCTGGAAGTGAAGGCACAGATGAGTCACATGGATGTCAGGAAGTGTTTTTTTAATCTCAGAGTGATCGGGAAGTGGAATGACCTCGACGAAGAACTGGTGGAGGCAAACTCCATACACAGTTTTAAGAATAGGTATGATAGGTCCTACGAGGGTAGGAGAGTGAATATAACATGCGACAAGTTGAGAGGTGGGTCCAGGAGCTGATACTCGACCCCTGCAACCACATAAGCGTACATAAACACCTGTGACTGGTTTCGGAAGTATTTTCTACCTCACCAGCCGGGCTGTGGTGCGTACGATGGACTGCGTGCGGTTGGCAATAACAGCCTAGTTGATCAGGCCCTGATTCACCGTGAGGTCTGGTCATGGACCAGGCCGCGGGGATGTTGACCCATGGAACACCCTCCAGGCAGGTAGGTTTATGCTGTATGTATAAGAATGCTATGATTGAAACAGGCTGGTACTCTTTGGCGGCCCACATAGCCAGGTTGATCTGACTCATGGCGGTGGTAGTGGTAGTTTCCTCTTAAATACTTGTGCACTTATTCGTGGAGTATTTTAGATACATGTTGGTAGCAGGTTGAATAGTCTTGAAGCACACACGTCTATATATGGCGCTTGTAGTTTTCAATGGATTTATTTCTAACTTCATTCCCTTTTTATCTCGCCAGTACGTCTTTTTTTATAGTTGTTTGCAAGTTTGAGATTAGGCCTTCAAGTATCTTCATGTATATACCATCAGGTATGTATCGTCAGGTATATATACTTAGCAAGTAAATTTGATAGGTTTATAAGTGAGGTAACTTCCTCAAGTTTAAATTTAATTATGAGAAAAAAGTATCATAACATCAGTCATAGACAATACTGACGAGTATGTTAGTACATGAAGCCAAACACCTGCTAGCACAGTGTTAGTACATGAAGCCAAACACCTGCTAGCACAGTGTTAGTACATGAAGCCAAACACCTGCTAGCACAGTGTTAGTACATGAAGCCAAACACCTGCTAGCACAGTGTTAGTACATGAAGCCAAACACCTGCTAGCACAGTGTTAGTACATGAAGCCAAACACCTGCTAGCACAGTGTTAGTACATGAAGCCAAACACCTGCTAGCACAGTGTTAGTACATGAAGCCAAACACCTGCTAGCACAGTGTTAGTACATGAAGCCAAACACCTGCTAGCACAGTGTTAGTACATGAAGCCAAACACCTGCTAGCACAGTGTTGGTACATGAAGCCAAACACCTGCTAGCACAGTGTGTTAGTACATGAAGCCAAACACCTGCTAGCACAGTGTTAGTACATGAAGCCAAACACCTGCTAGCACAGTGTTAGTACATGAAGCCAAACACCTGCTAGCACAGTGTTAGTACATGAAGCCAAACACCTGCTAGCACAGTGTTAGTACATGAAGCCAAACACCTGCTAGCACAGTGTTAGTACATGAAGCCAAACACCTGCTAGCACAGTGTTAGTACATGAAGCCAAACACCTGCTAGCACAGTGTTAGTACATGAAGCCAAACACCTGCTAGCACAGTGTTAGTACATGAAGCCAAACACCTGCTAGCACAGTGTTAGTACATGAAGCCAAACACCTGCTAGCACAGTGTTAGTACATGAAGCCAAACACCTGCTAGCACAGTGTTAGTACATGAAGCCAAACACTGCTAGCACAGTGTTAGTACATGAAGCCAAACACCTGCTAGCACAGTGTTAGTACATGAAGCCAAACACTGCTAGCACAGTGTTAGTACATGAAGCCAAACACCTGCTAGCACAGT
Organism: Cherax destructor; assembly: GCA_009830355.1. Classification (NCBI taxonomy): domain Eukaryota; kingdom Metazoa; phylum Arthropoda; class Malacostraca; order Decapoda; family Parastacidae; genus Cherax; species Cherax destructor. Next base: position 45,856 of record WNWK01007479.1, on the reverse strand, counting down.
GTTAGTACATGAAGCCAAACACCTGCTAGCACAGTGTTAGTACATGAAGCCAAACACCTGCTAGCACAGTGTTAGTACATGAAGCCAAACACCTGCTAGCACAGTGTTAGTACATGAAGCCAAACACCTGCTAGCACAGTGTTAGTACATGAAGCCAAACACCTGCTAGCACAGTGTTAGTACATGAAGCCAAACACCTGCTAGCACAGTGTTAGTACATGAAGCCAAACACCTGCTAGCACAGTGTTAGTACATGAAGCCAAACACCTGCTAGCACAGTGTTAGTACATGAAGCCAAACACTGCTAGCACAGTGTTAGTACATGAAGCCAAACACCTGCTAGCACAGTGTTAGTACATGAAGCCAAACACCTGCTAGCACAGTGTTAGTAACATGAATTTTACCAAACACCTGCTAGCACAGTGTTAGTACATGAAGCCAAACACCTGCTAGCACAGTGTTAGTACATGAAGCCAAACATCTGCTAGCACAGTGTTAGTACATGAAGCCAAACACATGCTAGCACAGTGTTAGTACATGAATCCAAACACCTGCTAGCACAGTGTTAGTACATGAAGCCAAACACATGCTAGCACAGTGTGTTAGTACATGAAGGCAAACACCTGCTGGCACAGTGTGTTCGCGAGTTTTGGCAGTTATTGTATTTGTCTGTAAACTGTCAGACACAGCTGCTGAACATTTTTAAGAGTAGCTGTTGAAAATCTAATTCTGTGTAAAAAATCTCTCAAATCCGGCCCATAGTCTATTGTTGCTTGGTGATTTTAACTTAAGACATCTAAAATGGAAGAGCGTAGCAACGGTAATAACAGAAAAAAATCCAGTAGCCAGTTCAGATGCACAGTCTAACATTAATGAAATATTATTTCTGTAATAAATTCGTATTAAGCCATCAAATAGTGAAACCGATCACAAATAACCTTATATTCACAAATAACCTTATATTCACAAATAACGAGGATCTGGTTTGGAACATATTGGTGTCAAATACTTTAAACTCTGAACGCAATGTAATTGAAGTTGAGACCTGCATATTCACTGGTACAGAACAACAAAACACAGTCAGGAGGGTTTTCAACAAATTCATTTTCAACAACAAAACATTAACTGGGATCATATAAACCATGACCTTACTGCAAGATGACAGGACGATAGTATAAGTATAGCGATTCTTAGCACTGTCTTGAGAGGATTACCACAGCAGCGTTAGTAGCATGGTCGACACCTACCATGAAAGTAACAACGGAGAAGATGCAAGGTAACAAGAGAGATGCTCTCATTACAGATGAAAACAATCAGTCACACACCTCAAATGTTTCAGACTTATCTGAAGAGCGAAAAGAAACACTGGCTAGAGAAATGGAAAACTTTTGAATTTAAACTTACTGAAGCAAAGTTCAGAGGAGACAGAGTGAGCAAGAAACCATCAATGAAATTGAAAGAACCAAAATCTTCTAGTATGCAAAATCCAGGGCAAATACTACATTCAGTATCGGGCCTTTGCTTAACGCAGATGGAACCTATACTGACATCGCAAAGAAATTATTAAAATACTGAAATCACACTAAGGTTCTGTTCACTGAGCCATTAATCAGACTAGAATCAACAATCTTCATGAATCATACTCAAAACTTTGCTAACATCCACAAAATATCATTCTACTTCGAAGAAGCCATTAATAGTATACCCATGCACTCTGCCTGGCTCAGACTCGTGGAACTCATATTGATCAAGAATTGCAAGAAAAACTTATAATTTTCCTCAAATCTTTTATGAGGATTGAGTCTGGACAAAGGAGACTTCCCACTGTCATTAAAAGCAACGTTTAAGCTATATAGAACCACTCCACTAAGTTGGTAACAAAGCAGTCACAAATAACTAGACTTATAGCACTATGTCCCACATAGTGCTGTCAGTCTATAGTTTTTTGAGAGAGTTTTAAGAAGCAAGATTGTTAAGCACATGGATTTAGAACACTTGAACAACCAAAAGCAACATAGGTTTAGAAAGAATCGCTGATGCGTCTTGCAACTACTGGGCCATGAAGACCTGGTTGTAGGTGCACTGGAAGATAAAATGTTGACGTACTGTGCACAGACTTAGGAAAATCTTTCGGCAAGTGCGATCATTATGTAGTAGTGCACAAAATGCTTGCAAAATTAATAACTGGAAAAGTGGTCAGATGGATTTTTAGGATCCTGACAAATAAAATACGAAGAGTAATAGTGAGTAAAGTAAAATAAAAAGTTGCCACAGTGAAAAGCTCTTGTTTCCCAAGACTCGGTTCTCTCCCCAATTCTCTTTCTTGTTCTCATATCTGGTATAGACAGACATAAACCATATCATTGTATCATCCTTTGCAGACACTAAAATTTTATGAGAGTGGAATCCATTTTGACACAGTAAATCTCCAAGCTGATATTAACCAAGTCTTTCATTGGGCGACAGAAAACAATATGATGTTTAAAGAGGACGGATTTAAGTTGCTTTGCTATGGAAAAATTCTGGAAGTTAAACTTGCAAGAGAGTATGTTACAAATTCGAATCGCTCAGTTGAGGGAAAAACTAGCATGAAGAACTTATGAATAATGTCTGAAGATCTTACCGTCAAGGATCACAAGAGTTGAATTATCACAACCACAAAGGAATTGACAAGCTGGATAAGAAGAACCTTCAGAGCAGATGATAGGCCAATGATGATTCTCTTTAAGCCACTTGTTCTGTCTACACTGAAATGTTGTACTTTACAGCCCCTTTTAAGGAGGCCGAAATTGCAGATTTAGAAAATACAGAGAACCTTCACTGCCCGTATAGACCCAGTTAAATACATAAATTATTGTGAATACTTTGATTCCCTCGAATTGTAATTCCTGAGAGTAGGCGAGAAAAATTCTAGAGAGACTGGTCTTGGATGTGAACACAGAAATCAATAATTGCAAAAGCAGGGGGCTTGGCAGTCGGTGCAATATACCCCAACGAAAAGTAGGAGTGCCATGAATACACTAAGATAACTCATTAAGTGTGAAGGGACCAAGGCTTTTCAACACTCTCCCTTCATACATAAGCGGGGATTATCATGGTGGAACTGAATAAGTTCCTAAAGTCAGTCGCTGATCAGCCGGGCTGTGGTGTATACATTCGAGAGTGTGAGGCTAGCACAAACACCTTGGTTGATCAGAACAAGATAAATAACACCAATAGGAATTTAGCATATTGTACTGTGTTCACGGCCCCATTCAAGGCAGGAGAGATATCAAGAACTGGAAAATATACAGAGATCGTTAACTGCCCGCATGGAAATAAAGTTTTTAAATTGGTGTGAATATCTCAAAGTATGAGGAATGTACTCTCTGGAGCGAAGATTCCTGATAATATATACATGGAAGATACTTGAAGGTCTGATTACTAATCTGCGCAAAACCGGAATGCCTGGACCGCGGAGGCGTTGACCTCCGAAACACTTCAAGTAGACCAAACTCATGCAGGTACAGTGTGTAAGTTCATGAGGCCAAACACAGGCAGGGAACAATGGCAGCAGCAGCAACAGTAGGAGAAGCAAGGGAGAAGGAGAAGGAGCAATAGCAGGAGCAGGAGGAAGGGGGAAGGTTGTGAATGTTGTGTGTCACGGAGGGTTCACATACACACGAACAACAGACTTTCTCAAGGCTCGCCACAATGGAATTAGTTTGACCTTTGCTGTCATAGTTGTGCGAAGATACCAGCTACGGAAGTACGATACTTGGGCCGTAAGAGGAAACAATGTGGGACGGGTTAGGGACGGGTGAAAGGTGCTAGAAGAATAATGAAATTGGGTAGAATGCCTGGAAAGTAGATTGTTGGGTGAAATAGTAGAGTAAAATAATCGGAAGGTAGAATAGTAAGGGTAAAGAATCAGTGAAGACTAGACTGGAGGGTGACATATGATTGCCTGTTCAACCAGGCTCTTTGTGTTAATTAATTAATTAATTAATATTAATATCTTTATTTACTACAAGTACATGTACATGGTATACAGGCCTAGCTGACATCAATGACATATTACTATATAGAAAGTCCCTTGTTATGCTGAGCATTTCGGGCAGATTAGGTCAGTGTCCTAGGATGCGACTCACACCAGTCGACTAACACCCAGGTACCCATTTTACTGATTGGGAACATAGACAACAGGTGTAAAGAAACACGCCCAATGTTTCTGCTCTGGTTGGGAATCGAACCCAGGCCCTCGCCGTGTGAAGCGAGAGCTTTAGCGACCAAGCCACCAGAGCCCACGGCCTGGTTGATGTGGCACTCGATGAAGGTAGTGGTCTGGTTTCCTCTTGAAGACAACGTTTCGCCCACCTTTGTCTTTATCCATCATGTCGGTATTTTATACCATTTCCCTCCATCCAAGCCCACGGATGTTGACACAATGTTCTCTGATTTACAGTGGGTTTATTTTGTACTTCCTCTCATAACCCTAACTCCGTAACTTATGGTTGTGTAGATTCGGAACCCGACCCTCAAGTATCTTCTATGTATGTATATATTATCTCCTCTTCGCTCTAGTTGAGTACATTCCAAGTATTATAAGGTATTCATAGTAATTAAAAAACTTTGTTTCTTTACCGGCAGTTAACGATCTCTGTGCATTTTTCAGTTCTTGATATCTCTCCGGCCTGGAATGAAGGTGTGAGCATAGTACAGTATGCTACAGTACCATTGGTATTATTTATCTTGTTCTGAAAGTTTTCATTATCTATTCTGTCATTTTCTTGCACGTTCTGCATTTGCCTTATTGTATTCTCTAAATGACAGGGATCCTAAATGGTTATGGCTAAGGCATAACCATTTTGTTCTATGAAATGTCCCTGCTGTGTTTTGTATCCTATGCTCTCTTTAAGACCATTCCCTCCATATCTAAGTAGATGGAATTTGTCGCCATAAAATATGTTATTTCCCATTGTCCTTCTAAAGACTTTGTTGATATTTGCTAGCACTTTCTCTGTGTCTTCTACCCAGGTGACTTTCATACGCATTTTTGATATCGTCTAAAAGGATGATACGAAGCTGTGGCAAATACTTTTATATATGTTTGCTTTGAGTATGAGAAAAGATGCCACAATCGTGTATTGTGGTACTAAACTTTTTACTTTGGTAAGGTTACCATACAGTTTGTTGTTTAACTACTACTCTTTGTGGTCTGTGTTAGAAAATTGAATATCCCTTTTCCTAATTTTTCTTTTATACGCATTTTTAATGTAATGTTATGGTCTGTCACTCCATGATCGCTCTCTTGAGATCAGTCTCTGTCAGTTGAGGATTGGCACAGCCATCTCTTCACAGGCACTCCTGCGCCCCTTCCCCTCTGTGTAACTTGTGTTACACAGCTGTGGAACACGTTTTAACAGTTTGCTCACAGCTTAAGATTTTTCTCCTTTATTATGGTTTTCATAGTTACCGAGGTGCCTCTAGGGACCTCGGGAATTTTCAGTTTTTTTTAAATCTGTAATGTAACAGAATTTTAAGTTGATGCTGCTTGTTTTAATTTAGTATGATAAAATATATTTGTGTTGGGCGTTTTATTCATGTTAGTAGCTCTTATTGTTTGTTAATTTTTGTTTTTGTTGTGTGTGTGATATATTTTTATTACTATGAGCGCTTAGTGATCTATAGGGTCAGAACACTATTTAAATAAGTTCCCCACTGACGGCTCCGTTGAGGGCAGCAGAGATATCAGGGCTGAAACAGGATCAACGATCATTTACGGCCCCCATAGAGCCAATAAAGCCAATAAAGTATTTAAATTACTGGGAACGCCTCAGAATGCTAAATATGTACTCGCTGTAGCGGAGGAGTGAGAGATACTGTACGTGACAGTATGTACTTGGAAGGTGCTTGAGGGCTGGTCTCAAATCTGCATACTGCCATAACGACATACTGGAGTGAGAGATGTGGCAGAATATGGCAAATGCGCCGTGGACACAATAAGAGAACACTGTGTCAACTGTAGTGCCAGACTTTATAACATCTTAGCAGACGATATCAGAAACAATGCCGGAACAAGTGTAGATGTCTTCAAGAGGAAACTTGACAGTGTCCGCCTCCAAGTACCGGATCATCCAGGCTGTGATGGATATGTAGGCGAGCGATCCGTTAGCAGCAACAGCTTGGTTGACCAGGCAAGTACGAGACAAGAATGGTCTCGGGCCGGGCTGCGGTAGTAGGAAAACCCGTGAAACCTATCAAAGGTATACCAAATGTATATGCACTACATAATCACAAAAGCAAATGTCTTTACAAAATCTACATCTACATTTTGGTATTCTCCAAAAACCTCAGAGATTTTGTCATAATGATCTCAATTGTGACAAACATTATCTTCGCCATGTAAATCCATGTTTACCTTGGTGTACGTCTTCATTTTACATAAAATATATAATTTTCTACTCGCCACCCTTTAAAACTCTTATATATGTGATGTTAGTGCTGCTGCTCTATAATGTTTTTGTCAGAGCTCTACTGCCTCTTGTGCAGAGCTGTATGCACTATTTAAAGCTATTTCTCCAAAGAATAGAGTGCTTGGACTAGTGATATGTTGCCCTTTATAAATATATAGTTCCAGGAATCAGGCCCAGGTGCCCCACGTGTCCTATGTTACTCCTTTTTCGAATTCCAAATGATATGTGCTTATGTAAGATAGGTGGTTTGTAGTGTGGGCGGAGAATGTAGTATCTGGCGAGAGAAAACAGTGGTAGTGAAGCTGTAGAATGATGGGAGAGGTTGTATTGTTAAGTAGAGAAAGTTAAAGATTATCTGAAGAGTGGGGATAATCGTGGACGCTGCCCTAGACTAGGTCTACTTGTTAAAGGTTTGGTGCTGACTCAGCCTGTCATCAGCACCACACTCCGGCTGACAGGAGCTTGTTTTAGCAACTCATTAAGTTGCCTCTGGAAGACAGTAATTCATCTTATGTTTGATGGAGGATATTGAAAACCCTTGGAGTCTGTGCTTATCAAATTATTACTTAACATATTTAGTGCATCCCAACGGTAGCACACTCACCTCACACACTGAGGTCCGTGGTTCGATCCCCGCTACGGGTGGATACATTTGGAAGTGTTTCTTTAAGACACCTGCTGTCCCTGTTCAAATAGCAGTAAATAGGTACCTGGGTGTTAGCCACTGGTGTGGGTCGCATCCTGGGCACAAAATTAACTAACGTTGCCTAGAATGCTGTGCATAACCACCAAGGTCTTTCTATATAGTATGTCATTGATGTCAGCTATGGTCTGTATAAGTTGTATCATGTTCTTGTAGAAATAATGATTATTATTATCATTGTTGTTATTATTATTATTTTATTGTTATTGATATTATTATTGTTATTATTGGTATTGTTATTATTATTGTTATTATCATCCTGAAGGGGACCTATAAATAGTTGTCTCAATTTTTATGCAATTTTCTCTGTTTCTTCCTGCAACTGTTCATTTTTATTTCGCCCATAAGTCGTGAAAGCTTCATCCAGTCGGCTTCAAATTTTTACTGCTTGTGTAATGTAACTAGGACCAGGCTCTTGGAACACTTGCCATGTGCTCTTGGAACATTTCCATGTGCTCTTGGAATCATTGGAGTCGGTGCCATCACTCGAGGTCGACTCATGTGATGAGCTTAAGATGTTCACCGGTGGTGTGGTATCCTGAACACAAAGTTCATACTGTTATTGGCTGCCATAATTCCCATTTTACAATTTTATTGAGATGTGTTATTTATATTCTAGAACTAAAGAATACTGCTGCTGATTGGTTTCAGAATACTTTGATGATATAGAAATTGTAATCAGATCAAATACAGGAGAATGTCTTTTCTAATCGGCTTCAAACTTTCACCGTTGACGAGCTTCATTAAAAGAAAGTTTGGCGTTTACTTCCATCTGCCAATTTTATTAAATAGTTCCCTGTTAAATAACCATAGAATGCCTCTTCTGATCGACTTCAAACCTTAAACGTTAAAGTATCTTCATTGGAAGTAGTCTTACACTGATACTAGGCTGTGTAGGTGCTAGGTTGCCATTTTTTATACAATTTTATCATTATATTAATACATATCAAATTTTTTCTTACAGGACAAGAAAACTAAAATGCGTTCTAAATTTGCCGAGCATAGACTTTTCTATTCTTGGAACATTCTCGCCAAAATTGTTCTTTCTTGAGAATTTCCATTTATACTCAACAATTCTTACTTGGTTAGCTTCAAATATTCAGCGCTGCAGAACTGTATCTAGAGCAAGTCTAACACGACTATTTGCATGTGTGGGTGCCCTGTAGACCAGGGTCTACCACCAGGTAGACCCTTCACCATACACAGTAGAGTGTCTACCTGGTGGTATACCCTTCACCATACACAGTAGAGACTGTCTACCTGGTGGTAGATCCTTCACCATACACAGTAGATACTGTCTACCTGGTGGTAAATCCTTCACCATACACAGTAGAGACTGTCTACCTGGTGGTAGATCCTTCACCATACACAGTAGAGACTGTCTACCTGGTGGTAGATCCTTCACCATACACAGTAGAGATTGTCTACCTGGTGGTAGATCCTTCACCATACACTGTAGAGACTGTCTACCTGGTGGTAGATCCTTCACCATACACAGTAGAGATTGTCTACCTGGTGGTATACCCTTCGCCATACACAGTAGAGAGACTACCTGGTGGTACACCCTTCACCATACACAGTAGAGACTGTCTACCTAGTGGTAGATCCTTCACCATACACAGTAGAGATTGTGTCAACCTGGTGGAAGATCCTTCATTATACACAGTAGAGACTGTGTCAGCCTGGTGTAAGGTCCTTCACCATAAACAGTAGATACTGTGTCAGCCTGGTGGAAGATCCTTCACCATACATAGTAGAGACTGTGTCATCCTGGTGGAAGATCCTTCACCATACACAGTAGAGACTGTGTCAGCCTGGTGGAAGATCCTTCACCATACACAGTAGAGACTGTGTCAGCCTGGTGGAAGATCCTTCACCATACACAGTAGAGACTGTGTCAGCCTGGTGGAAGATCCTTCACCATACACAGTAGAGACAATAAAGAATTACAACTTTCAACATGTCCCAGCTGGCTGCGTGAATGGTACCATTGTATGTGTGAGCGTGTTAAATAGGAGTAAGTGGAGGCAAGCAGTTATTATGACTTAACGTGCTGTTGGAGTGTTAGCAGGGTAACATGAAGGGATTCAGGGAAAGCGGTTACGCAGACTCGAGTCATGGAGGTGGGAAGCACAATTCCTACACACTGATGGAGGGGTGGTGATCTTGGGAGTTGGAGGGTCGTGTGAGCTGTGATGTCAGCATGATTCTGGCAAGACAGTGAGGGTCGTGTGAGCTGTGATGTCAGCATGCTTCTGGCAAGACAGTGAGGGTCGTGTGAGTTGTGATGTCAGCATGCTTCTGGCAAGACAGTGAGGGTCGTGTGAGCTGTGATGTCAGCATGCTTCTGGCAAGACAGTGAGGGTCATGTGAGCTGTGATGTCAGCATGCTTCTGGCAGGACAATGAGGGTCGTGTGAGCTGTGATGTCAGCATGCTTCTGGCAAGACAGTGAGGGTCGTGTGAGCTGTGATGTCAGCATGCTTCTGGCAAGACAGTGAGGGTCATGTGAGTTGTGATGTCAGCATGCTTCTGGCAAGACAGTGAGGGTCATGTGAGCTGTGATGTCAGCATGCTTCTGGCAAGACAGTGAGGGTCGTGTGAGCTGTGATGTCAGCATGCTTCTGGCAAGACAGTGAGGGTCGTGTGAGTTGTGATGTCAGCATGCTTCTGGCAAGACAGTGAGGGTCATGTGAGCTGTGATGTCAGCATGCTTCTGGCAAGACAGTGAGGGTCGTGTGAGCTGTGATGTCAGCATGCTTCTGGCAAGACAGTGAGGGTCATGTGAGCTGTGATGTCAGCATGCTTCTGGCAAGACAGTGAGGGTCATGGGAGCTGTGATGTCAGCATGCTTCTGGCAAGACAGTGAGGGTCATGTGAGCTGTGATGTCAGCATGCTTCTGGCAAGACAGTGAGGGTCATGGGAGCTGTGATGTCAGCATGCTTCTGGCAAGACAGTGAGGGTCGTGTGAGTTGTGATGTCAGCATGCTTCTGGCAAGACAGTGAGGGGTGTGTGAGCTGTGATGTCAGCATGCTTCTGGCAAGACAGTGAGGGTCGTGTGAGCTGTGATGTCAGCATGCTTCTGGCAGGACAGTGAGGGTCGTGTGAGCTGTGATGTCAGCATGCTTCTGGCAAGACAGTGAGGGTCGTGTGAGCTGTGATGTCAGCATGCTTCTGGCAAGACAGTGAGGGTCATGTGAGCTGTGATGTCAGCATGCTTCTGGCAAGACAGTGAGGGTCGTGTGAGCTGTGATGTCAGCATGCTTCTGGCAAGACAGTGAGGGTCATGTGAGCTGTGATGTCAGCATGCTTCTGGCAAGACAGTGATTGAATGACAGTGAGTGATTTCCTCGTTGTCAGGTCACCCTACCTCGGTGGGACACTACTGGTGTGTTAAAGAAAATAGTGTGTATTGTTTTGAATATCTCAACATTTATGATTATAGTATATAATTTGCATTTATTATGAAGAAATAAAAAATTATTTAAAATATGTGAACTCTGGATCTAATTAAAACAAAATGTGTGAATCCTGTCTTGGAAATCAGTGGTTGTTTTTCTTCCCATGTGAATGAGCTGTTTGGTCGTGTGTGTCAACCTGCTGTATCTACCTCTGAGTCTACTTTTCAGTTGGCCTTTTCTGATTATTTTGAAAAGAAAATAGAAAATATTAGTTTAGATTTTGATTCAACTCAAGTAGGGAAGTGTTTGTTTTATGAACACTAAACCAGTGCGTTTTTATCTGCTAGTCGACTCACTGCCTCTATCATTGATGATAGAGGCACATTATTACGGTTTTAAGTTTAGTTCAGTCATGCAGATTATTGTTTGACATTCTTGTATATTGGTGAAGTGTTGAATGGTTGAGTGTGTATTGCTGAAGTGTTGAATGGTTGAGTGAGTATTGCTGAAGTGTTGAATGGTTGAGTGTGTATTGCTGAAGTGTTGAATGGTTGAGTGAGTTTTGCTGAAGTGTTTAATGGTTGAGTGAGTTTTGCTGAAGTGTTTAATGGTTGAGTGTGTATTGCTGAAGTGTTGAATGGTTGAGTGTGTATTGCTGAAGTGTTGAATGGTTGAGTGAGTATTGCTGATGTGTTTAATGGTTGAGTGTGTATTGCTGAAGTGTTTAATGGTTGAGTGTGTATTGCTGAAGTGTTGAATGGTTAAGTGAGTATTGCTGAAGTGTTGAAATTATTAGCTGATAACCTGGTGTATTAGTTGAATGTTTTAACACTTATTTGCTCACTGTTTTAAGTGTTAATGCTCTGTGTTACATTAAAGTCCTCGTAGTGAAGATGTTGGGTTGTAAGATGCCCCTTACTGGGTATGGTAGTTCAAGGGCAAGCACACGTGCCTGTTGAGACAGTATTAAGCATAACACGTGCCTGTTTAGACAGTATTATGCATAACACGTGCCTGTTTAGACAGTATTAAGCATAACACGTGCCTGTTGAGACAGTATTAAGCATAACACGGGCCTGTTGATTCAGTATTAAGTATAACACGTGCCTGTTGATTCAGTATTAAGCATAACACGTGCCTATTGATTCAGTATTAAGCATAACACGTGCCTGTTGAGACAGTATTAAGCATAACACGTGCCTGTTGAGACAGTATTATACATAACACGTGACTGTTGAGACAGTATTAAGCATAACACGTGCCTGTTGAGACAGTATTATACATAACACGTGACTGTTGAGACAGTATTAAGCATAACACGTGCCTGTTGAGACAGTATTATACATAACACGTGCTGTTGAGACAGTATAAAGCATAACACGTGCCTGTTGAGACAGTATTAAGCATAAAACGTACCTGTTGAGACAGTATTAAGCATAACACGTGCCTGTTGAAACAGTATTAAGCATAAAACGTGCCTGTTGAAACAATATTAAGCATAACACGTGCCTGTTGAGACAGTATTAAGCATAACACGTGCCTGTTGAGACAGTATTAAGCATAACACGTGCCTGTTGAAACAGTATTAAGCATAACACGTGCCTGTTGAAACAATATTAAGCATAACACGTGCCTGTTGAAACAGTATTAAGCATAAAACGTGCCTGTTGAAACAATATTAAGCATAACACGTGCCTGTTGAGACAGTATTAAGCATAACACGTGCCTGTTGAGACAGTATTAAGCATAACACGTGCCTGTTGAAACAATATTAAGCATAACACGTGCCTGTTGAAACAGTATTAAGCATAAAACGTGCCTGTTGAGACAGTATTAAGCATAACACGTGCCTGTTGAGACAGTATAAAGCATAACACGTGCCTGTTGAAACAGTATTAAGCATAACACGTGCCTGTTGAAACAGTATTAAGCATAAAACGTGCCTGTTGAAACAGTATTAAGCATAAAACGTGCCTGTTGAAACAATATTAAGCATAACACGTGCCTGTTGAGACAGTATTAAGCATAACACGTGCCTGTTGAGACAGTATTAAGCATAAAACGTGCCTGTTGAAACAGTATTAAGCATAACACGTGCCTGTTGAGACAATATTAAGCATAACACGTGCCTGTTGAAACAGTATTAAGCATAACACGTGCCTGTTGAGACAGTATTAAGCATAACACGTGCCTGTTGAAACAGTATTAAGCATAACACGTGTCTGTTGAAACAGTATTAAGCATAAAACGTGCCTGTTGAAACAGTATTAAGCATAAAACGTGCCTGTTGAAACAGTATTAAGCATAACACGTGCCTGTTGAAACAGTATTAAGCATAATTAATGTTGGTGCAGGTGGAAGCAGCAAAGATAATTATGCCAGGGTCTTATGCCTTACCTGAGTAAATGATGTAATTAACTGAAGCGTCTTAACCATCGCTGAGAAGTTTAGGTGATGAGTACCAGGCCTAGTGAAGCTGAACCGTTAATGAACTTCATTACAGTGACGTAATTACCAGCTTGTTGTGTTTCATTGTAGCAGCGACCAAGATCACCTGCAACAGGTGGAGTCACTTTCCTGACTCCTGCTACCACCTGTGCTACACATGTGACCGCTTTCCAGAGTTTTCTTTCTCCAGCTGCTCGGCCTTGAGTCAGGCTTGTTGCGATGGTGGCTGTGGGAGGCACCAAGAATGTTGCGATGGTGGCTGTGGGAGGCACCAAGAATGTTGTGATGGTGGCTGTGGGAGGCACCAAGAATGTTGCGATGGTGGCTGTGGGAGGCACCAAGAATGTTGTGATGGTGGCTGTGGGAGGCACCAAGAATGTTGTGATGGTGGCTGTGGGAGGCACCAAGAATGTTGTGATGATGGCTGTGGAGGCACCAAGAATGTTGTGATGGTGGCTGTGGAGGCACCAAGAATGTTGTGATGATGGCTGTGGAGGCACCAAGAATGTTGTGATGGTGGCTGTGGGAGGCACCAAGAATGTTATGATGATGGCTGTGGGAGGCACCAAGAATGTTGTGATGGTGGCTGTGGGAGGCACCAAGAATGTTGTGATGATGGCTGTGGGAGGCACCAAGAATGTTGCGATGGTGGCTGTGGGAGGCACCAAGAATGTTGCGATGGTGGCTGTGGGAGGCACCAAGAATGTTGCGATGGTGGCTGTGGGAGGCACCAAGAATGTTGTGATGGTGGCTGTGGGAGGCACCAAGAATGTTGTGATGGTGGCTGTGGGAGGCACCAAGAATGTTGTGACGGTGGCTGTGGGAGGCACCAAGAATGTTGTGACGGTGGCTGTGGGAGGCACCAAGAATGTTGTGACGGTGGCTGTGGGAGGCACCAAGAATGTTGTGACGGTGGCTGTGGGAGGCACCAAGAATGTTGTGATGGTGGCTGTGGGAGGCACCAAGAATGTTGTTACGGAGGCTGTGGGAGGCACCAAGAATGTTGTGACGGTGGCTGTGGGAGGCACCAAGAATGTTGTGACGGTGGCTGTGGGAGGCACCAAGAATGTTGTGATGGTGGCTGTGGGAGGCACCAAGAATGTTGAGGCACTTGTTTAGTCTTTCATACAAACACACACTTGTAAATACAAAATTGAAAGGGATCAAGAAAGCAACGTTTAAAGAATTAAGTTCAGCTTTTACACCGAGGGAAAAAAGAAGAAGCAGCAGCAGCAGCAGCAGCAGCCGCAGCCGCAGCCGCCGCCGCAGCTGCAGCCGCCGCCGCCGGCGGCTGCTTTCAACCTGGGAAGAGAATATATACTAGTGGGTTCATATTAGAAAGCTGAATGATGATAATAAGAGACCTGGAAGAAATATCAATATTTTGTGTTTAACTGAGCACATTGGAACAACTCTGCCAACTATGAGATCTTTCCATGTAAGATATACCAAACCAAAGAGAGTTTTTAGAGATACATACTCTCTTGTTTGGAATATATATTTTACATTTAGCAGTCTGGTATTGGTTGTTTTAATTGCAGACCTGGAGAACGTACAAAGAACATCTACTACATTCAGCTACTATATCAGACGACCTACATGCCCTACATACAAATACGGGTTATTGAAATGACAGAAATGCCTCAAAATGCTGTGTGTAGCGTGAACGACAAGTCTGCACCATAATTTACACCTGAAAAATACTAAGGGGATTTAGTATAAATTTTGTGAGTGCAGTAGCTTCTTATGGGGGCGTGAGTCACGGGGAAGAGTGTAAATCAGCCTTAATGAAAAGCAGTTGTGAGGCGAACACACCTAAGAGGCCAAGGCTGTCCAATTGAATTTTCCATTATAAGCGAATTACTAACACACCTCTCGTAATTGTCTTCAAGAGTAAATTTATGACTTCGTGCAGCGTGGATAAGTGGTAGTGCAAACAGCAGTGTTTGGATCAGTCAATCAGTCACAGCTCCTGGTCCCGGGGAGTCAGTCAGTCACTCAGCATATTTAAGGTTCACATGAGTATGTCCCTTGTATTTATATAAGGTATTGATAGTTGTCTAGATGCGATCAAGAGGGTTGGACACGAGAGGTGTGTAGATACGTAAGTCACCTCAGCTTTACGGAGGTAACGCTCGCCATCAAGGATAACTAGTAAGACTCATTAAACGTATACAATACCGACAGGTTGATGAATAGGACACTTGTGCAGTAATTATACCTGAGAGCTTCATATGTCTTATTCATTAATAACTTAGACTTTATTACTCTTTATTAAGTTGAAAATAGTATGAAATATCAGTTGGGTATCTTCAAGTCTGATATTTTACTTGGTAACATTGCTATACTGTGTTATTACAGAGATGGAATGATATGTGAGAATAACAAGGCTTCAAGGAACTGCTACGTCTGTAGTGATGGAGAGAAATATTTTAAACTGTCACCATGAAGAAGACATACATCCACAATAGCGACATAAGCAAGTTTGCCGATGACACCAAAATAGGCCGTCCAATTCATTCAAATGAGCACTCCAGGAAGATTTGAATAGACTGATGCAGTGGTCGGAGAAGTGGCAGATGCAGTTTAATATAGATAAATGCAAAGTTCTAAATATTGGACAGGACAATAACCATGCCACATATACACTAAATAATGTAGATCTTAATACTACTGATTGCGAAAAGGATTTAGGAGTTCTGGTTAGCAGTAATCTAAAACCAAGACAGCAGTGCATAAGTGTTCGCAATAAAGCAAACAGAATCCTTGGCTTCATATCAAGAAGTATAAATAATAGGAGTCCTCAGGTTGTTCTTCAACTCTATATATCCTTGGTTAGGCCTCATCTAGATTATGCTGCACAGTTCTGGTCACCGTATTACAGAATGGATATAAATGCTCTGGAAAACGTACAAAGGAGGATGACTAAGTTGATTCCATGTATCAGAAATCTTCCATATGAGGATAGACTGAGGCCCTGAATCTGCACTCTCTAGAAAGGCGTAGAATTAGGGGGGATATGATTGAGGTGTATAAATGGAAAACAGGAATAAATAAAGGTGATGTAAATAGCGTGCTAAAAATATCTAGTATTGACAGGACTCGCAGCAATGGTTTTAAGTTGGATAAATTCAGATTCAGAAGGGATATAGGAAAGCATTGGTTTGGTAATAGAGTTGTGGATGAGTGGAACAAACTCCCGAGTACCGTTATAGAGGCTAAAACGTTGTGTAGTTTTAAAAATAGGCTAGATAAATATATGAGTGGGTGTGGGTGGGTGTGAGTTGTACCTGACTGGCTTGTGCTACTAGGTCAGATGCCATGCTCCTTCCTTAAGGAGCATGGCTGGGTCGGGGCATTGGCTTAAGCCGGTGGGAGACTTGGACTTGCCTCGCATGGGCCAGTAGGCATTGCTGCAGTGTTCCTTCTTTCTTATGTTCTTATGTAATGAGATCCTTTACTGACAACGTTTCGCCCACGCAGTGAGCGTTTTCAAGTCAACAAACGTTGTCAATAAAGGTTCTCATTACAGTGCATATGTGTGTGTGTTTACGTGTCTCGTGCTGCAACATCTAAGTCGACCCTTGTTCATTTATTTATTATTGTCTCTGAACTGTGTGTAAGTGTTTAACTGTACGTGTGTAACTGTGTGTTTCTGTATCTGTCTGTGCAATTGTGTGTAGCTTTATAACTTTGTGCAACTGTGCAACTGTATGTAACTGTGCGTAACACTGTAACCGTGTGTAAACCTAGAAGTATACAAGGTATTTATTTTGTTTATGGTGATTACATCTTGCAGTCATCAACGAAATGTAATGCATAAAACTGGGGTTCCATTATAGACGAGGCTGTCTGTGGAGAACTTTGCAACACTAGTTTGTACACTCTGGGGCGACCATAGTGATGTACACTCTGGGCCGACCATAGTGATGTACACTCTGGGCCGACCATAGTGATGTACACTCTGGGGCGACCATAGTGATGTACACTCTGGGGCGACCATAGTGATGTACACTCTGGGGCGACCATAGTGATGTACATACTGGGGCGACCATAGTGATGTACACTCTGGGGCGACCATAGTGATGTACACTCTGGGCCGACCATAGTGATGTACACTCTGGGGCGACCATAGTGATGTACACTCTGGGCCGACCATAGTGATGTACACTCTGGGGCGACCATAGTGATGTACACTCTGGGGCGACCATAGTGATGTACACTCTGGGGCGACCATAGTGATGTACATACTGGGGCGACCATAGTGATGTACATACTGGGGCTACCATAGTGATGTACACTCTGGGCCGACCATAGTGATGTACACTCTGGGGCGACCATAGTGATGTACACTCTGGGCCGACCATAGTGATGTACACTCTGGGGCGACCATAGTGATGTACACTCTGGGGCGACCATAGTGATGTACACTCTGGGGCGACCATAGTGATGTACACTCTGGGGCGACCATAGTGATGTACACCTGGGCCGACCATAGTGATGTACACTCTGGGGCGACCATAGTGATGTACACTCTGGGGCGACCATAGTGATGTACACTCTGGGGCGACCATAGTGATGTACACCTGGGGCGACCATAGTGATGTACACTCTGGGGCGACCATAGTGATGTACACTCTGGGGCGACCATAGTGATGTACACTCTGGGGCGACCATAGTGATGTACACTCTGGGGCGACCATAGTGATGTACACTCTGGGGCGACCATAGTGATGTACACTCTGGGGCGACCATAGTGATGTACACTCTGGGGCGACCATAGTGATGTACATACTGGGGCGACCATAGTGATGTACACTCTGGCGACCATAGTGATGTACACTCTAGGGCTGACCATAGTGATGTACACTCTGGGGCGACCATAGTGATGTACATACTGGGGCTACCATAGTGATGTACATACTGGGGATACCATAGTGATGTACACACTGGGGATACCATAGTGATGTACACACTGGGGATACCATAGTGATGTACACACTGGGGTGACCATAGTGATGTACACACTGGGGTGACTATAGTGATGTACACACAGGAGCGACCATAGTGATGTACACACAGAGGCGACCATAGTGATGTACACACAGTAGACCACAGTGATGTACACATAGGGCCAACATGATCATGACATACATAATATAAGGACACAGGTGGAAGACCAGGATCAAGGGGACACGGTGGAAGACCAGGATCAAGGGGGGACAGGTGGAAGACCAGGATCAAGGGGACACAGGTGGAAGACCAGGATCAAGGGAACACAGGTGGAAGACCAGGATCAAGGGGACACAGGTGGAAGACCAGGATCAAGGGGACACAGGTGGAAGACCAGGATCAAGGGGACACAGGTGGAAGACCAGGATCAAGGGGACACAGGTGGAAGACCAGGATCAAGGGGACACAGGTGGAAGACCAGGATCAAGGGGACACAGGTGGAAGACCAGGATCAAGGGGACACAGGTGGAAGACCAGGATCAAGGGACACAGGTGGAAGACCAGGATCAAGGGAACACAGGTGGAAGACCAGGATCAAGGGAACACAGGTGCAAGACCAGGATCAAGGGGACACAGGTGGAAGACCAGGATCAAGGGGACACAGGTGAAAGACCAGGATCAAGAGGACACAGGTGAAAGACCAGGATCAAGGGGACACAGGTGGAAGACCAGGATCAAGGGGACACAGATGGAAGACCAGGATCAAGGGGACACAGGTGGAAGACCAGGATCAAGGGAACACAGGTGGAAGACCAGGATCAAGGGAACACAGGTGGAAGACCAGGATCAAGGGGACACAGGTGGAAGACCAGGATCAAGGGAACACAGGTGGAAGACCAGGATCAAGGGAACACAGGTGGAAGACCAGGATCAAGGGGACACAGGTGGAAGACCAGGATCAAGGGGACACAGGTGAAAGCCCAGGATCAAGGGGACACAGGTGAAAGACCAGGATCAAGGGGACACAGGTGGAAGACCAGGATCAAGGGGACACAGATGGAAGACCAGGATCAAGGGGACACAGGTGGAAGACCAGGATCAAGGGAACACAGGTGGAAGACCAGGATCAAGGGAACACAGGTGCAAGACCAGGATCAAGGGGACACAGATGGAAGAATAGGATCAAGGGGACACAGGTGGAAGACCAGGATCAAGGGAACACAGGTGCAAGACCAGGATCAAGGGGACACAGTGAAGACCAGGATCAAGGGGACACAGGTGGAAGCTGAAGACAAAGATAACTTACAAAGATATATGGAAGTATTTCTTTCTTTAATCTCAGAGTGGGTGATAAAGTACACAGCTTCAAGAGTAGATATAATAATTCCCAAAAGTCCAGAAGTCAGTGATGCCGATCGAAGTAATCAAAGAGGCGGCGCTCCGAGATATGCAAATGTCTGTTCATGTTTCTTCCTTATAGATGGTTAAATGAACGTTCTGTATCGTTAATTGTATTGAAGATTAAAATACAACAAGCTAACCAAACCTAACCTAAAATAATTAGTGTTTGTTTATATCGTGTTAGGTATTTTTTTCGAAAACCATGTATTTTGAAAACGGGGACTTTAGGAGACATGATTACGACGTGCTAAATACTCAAAGGAATTGATAAGTGGATATGGACAGCGTGTTTGAAGTATGTTTCCGGGTAGTAAGGAAGTGGAATAAACTGAATGTGTAAGTACTGGAGATAAACGCCTTTTGGGAGTATTAATTATTGGTTTGAAAGAACCCTGAAACTAAGGCTGATCTACAAAGTTTTAGAAGTGAGGTAAGGGGCCAAGACGTGATCCCCGAAAACTCGAATCTGTGACATCACATACTTTGAAAACTATGGTTCCGAAAAGGTGCTAGAAAGTATTTGTTGACGGTGTTGTAGGTTGTGGGAGTACTGAACAAGAGATTGTATGTATGATGTATGTGCTAAACGGACCATAAACCTAAATTATTATATAAACTAAACACTGAACACGGGACCTCACCAGCTCATCTCTGTTGATTTTACAAATAGACAAGGCAAGAATGTAAAATACTGCTATGAGAGCGAACATTATTATATTGGATAACATTTCGGTCTAAACAGGGTTTTATAACATTAGAGAATATACACAAACAAAAGATTCTCTCTGCTACGTGTGTTACATTCCTAATTTGTGAGCTTTGTTATTCACTACAGAGGATCACAACTAGGTCATCAGACGTAGACTTGGTAGAGGTAGTGGTGATAGGATCAGTGTGTGTAGTGTACCACTCTTGGTGAAAGCTTCTCACAGTAGAGGCCATAAGAACGCCAAGAGGAAGAAGGCTTTCTTTTGAAAGTGAAGATTTATTAGGTCTTGGGCCTGCCCGCCGGCTCTGCTTCTGCACTCTAAAAGGCATCAGTAAATTTTCTCGCACGACACCTGCTTCTCGCATAAAGGCTAAAACGCTGGGGTATCCGACAGTTTTATTGTTCTCCGCCGTAGTTTTGCTGCATTCACAGTGTTTGGGTGTATAGCGCACATGTTACACGGCTATAAACGTTATTGGTGCCATGGTACCGGCCAGTTTGCAGAGGCGCGGCACTCTTGCCTCTCTGGGTGCCTGCATGTGTGCCGCCGCGCCGTACTCGCCTAGTTGTGTTTACGGAAGTCACTAGTGGGAACGCTTAAAGTCCCTTAGAATGTAAATGATAAAGATATCTCATAATCAACACCTGAATTTTTGTATAGGGATTGCTCTCAAATCGGCTCAATGAAATACTTCATATCAAAATAAGAGAATTGACGGTGTAAAATACCTCCAGTGAAAAATATGGCTGCTATGAGTAAAGAGATAAGTGTAAGGGGACTAAGGCTCTTCAGCACACAATCGTCGTGCATGAGGGACATTACCAACAAGCCTTTGGCTGTGTTTAAGAGGGAACTTAAGTTACCAAGTCGACTTCTGATCAGTCGGACTGTGATTCCTACGTTAGTCTGCGTGCGGCTATCACCAATAGACTGGTTCATCAAGACAACAACCAGGAGGCCTGGGCCAGGGAATGAACGCAAGGGAGGGCGAGTGACCCCCAAAATCGACTCCAGGTAGATAAAGTTAGGAAGTATCTTGAGGTATGTGACATGCAGAGAAGGTAGGTAAGTGACCTGCAGAGAAGGTTGGTCGGTGTTCTGAGGAAGCTTACGACCTTCTTGGCCACTTTATCCTCAGGCTGCTGTTACTACTTTATCCTCGGGCTACTGGCACCACATTCTTCTCAGGCTGCTGTTACCACTTTTTTCTCAGGCTGCTGTTACTACTTTATTCTCAGGCTGCTGTTACCACTTTTTTCTCAGGCTGCTGTTACTACTTTATTCTCAGGCTGCTGTTACCACTTTATTCTCAGGCTGCTGTTACCACTTTATTCTCAGGCTGCTGGCACCACTTTGTTCTCAGGCTGCTATTAACACTTTAGTCTCAGGCTGCTGTTACCACTTTGTTCTCAGGCTGCTGTTACCACTTTGTTCTCATGTGCTGCTGCCACTTTGTTCATCACGGCTGCTGTTGACCACTTTTTCAGTGCTACCACTTTGTTCTCAGGCTGGTACCTTTTTCTCAGGTGCTACCACTTTATTCTCAGGCTGCTGTTACCACTTTTTCTAGGCTGTGTTACCACTTTATTCTCAGGCTGCTGTTACCACTTTATTCTCAGGCTGCTGTTACCACTTTTATTCTCAGGCTGCTGTCTACCACTTTCAGGCGCTGTACCATTCTCAGGCTGCTGTTACCACTTTATTCTCAGGCTGCTGTTACCACTTTATTCTCAGGCTGCTGTTACCACTTTATTCTCAGGCTGCTGTTACCACTTTATTCTCAGGCTGCTGTTACCACTTTATTCTCAGGCTGCTGTTACCACTTTATTCTCAGGCTGCTGTTACCACTTTGTTCTCAGGCTGCTGGCACCACTTTATCCTCGGGCTGCTGTCAGCACTTTAAACGTGTTATTAAGAGTAAAATTATTGTATATACTGGTAACTTTATAGAAGTGTGAGGGCTGGCTTTATAATTGGTGGCTTTATAACCGTATATGGTCGTTTTATAAAGGTGTAGTTGCTTTATTACTATATGTGATGGCTTTACAACTGTATGTGGATGCTTTATAACTGCACCTGGATGGTGACTTCTTAACAATGTGGATGGTGACTTCTTAACAGTGTGGATGGTAACTTCTTAACAGTGTGGATGGTGACTTCTTAACAGTGTGGATGGTAACCTCTTAACAGTGTGGATGGTGACTTTATAACAGTGTGGATGGTGACTTTATAACAGTGTGAATGGTGACTTTATAACAGTGTGAATGGTGACTTTATAACGGTATAGATGGTGATTTTATAACAGTATAGATGGTGACTATAACAATGTGGATGGTGACTTTATAACAGTGTGGATGGTGACTATGACAGTGTGGATGGTGACTATAACAGTGTGGGTGGTGATGCTGATGCCACGTCCCTGGGTGGGTGGTGATGGTGCCTCGTCCCTAGGTGGATGGGTGATGATGGTGCCTCGTCCCTGGGTGGGTGGGTGGTGATGGTGCCTCGTCTCTGGTTGGGTGGTGATGGTGCCTCGTCCCTGGGTGGGTGGTTGGTGATGCTGGTGCCACGTCCCTAGGTGGGTGGGGATGGTGCCTCGTCCTTAGGTGTGTGGGTGGTGATGCTGGAGCCACGTCACTGGGTGGGTGATGCTGGTGCCACGTCCCTAGGTGGGTGGTGATGCTGGTGCCACGACCCTAGGTGGATGGTGATGGTGTCTCGTCCCTGGGTGGGTGGTGATGCTGGAAGCATGTCACTGGGTGGGTGGGTGGTGATGCTCGTGCCACGTCCCTAGGTGGGTTGTGATGCTGGTGCCACGTACATTTAGGGGGGGCACGTCATTCCTGAAAACCGGCTATAGGTTTTCTACCCAACAGAAGGTGCCTGTTTATTTTAGCCAGTCATGGGTTGAGCAGCCTGCTTCCCATTTGCTGCTCCTATGAGAGCATGGGGCAGTTTTTGGGGATAATCATTGATAGTCACCTGATGTGGGTCCCTCTTATCAAGATCAGAGTAGTTGCTCTGTGGGTGCTGAACATTTGTTAGTTGCTCTCCCATCATTCTTGGTTGTGTACCAGCGGACAATGATCCGTATGTGACCCTGTGTTGTTTCAGGCTGGAATATGCCTGCCAGATCTCCCTCGGCCAGCTCTTCTCTGCTGTGAATGCTGAACCCTGTTCGCCACCTAGGGATCCAGCGTGCATGGGTGCACACTTTACTTCGCCAGTTGAGACTCTCTGTATCGAGTCTGGTGAGCTTTTCCAGGATTTCTGCCACGAGGAACTTGGCCTGCGCTACCTGTTTTGGTTTTGTCGTACTCGTGGCGGCAACCCAGCTTCTGCTGTGGTTTTAGCGGAGGGAAGGGAAAATCCGTTCCTCGTTTTGCAAGGCTTCCTGTGCCTCTTGGTATTCAGATGCAAACCCCTGTTATGGATTGTAGCTTCGATGTGTCTGCGGTCAGAGTGGTTGACTTCTTTCCCGGTTTCCCTTGAACAGTGCCTGAGGTGCGTCTTTGTAGGTACTGGATGAGGGATCAATTAGTGTCAAGCCCCAGTGATGTCCTAGGCTAATTTCTTTGAGCACGATTCGGTTCATGCTTCAAAGAAAGGGTCTTTACTAATAGGTGTAAGAGTGAGGGTGGTGTTGGCTTTGCTGTGATTGCCATTGACGATTTTTGTCAGTTACCGAGAGAGTTCTGTGTGCTCACTTAGGAGCTTAGTGCAGTCCTTGCTGCTTTTGTCCAGATAGCTGGCTTAGTTGGTTCTCGGTTCACTGTTCACTCGTGTTCCCATTGTACTTCATTTGCCTTGGCCCGGAATGGTTCTGTTCTTCTTGTGGTCAGAAAGATCCAGGAATGGTTAACGCGGCACAACGATGTGAAGTTCTGTTTGTGTCCTGGGAAATGTGGACCATATCCACATACATATCATTGGGAAGTGATGGGGCCAGTGGGCCCTACAGACTCTGAACAAGTTTTACAGAGTTTGGCAAGATGTGAGGGTTTGGCTGCCGTAATTCAACAACAATAATTACTTTTGAGACTAATCTTTGTCAACTGAGTGTAAAAGTTTTATCTTATTGATATACTATTGTACTTTTTATACTGCTTAAAAATATAATCTAAAATTGTAAACTCCGGCAAGGAAGATGTGAATGTATTGACCCGTGTTTATTGCCGGGCTGTGTAGCTTCTGTCATGCCGTTTGATCATGGCTTAGGCCTTTCCACCTTCGTCATAAATTTTATAATTGCCTGTAGGGACCTCGGGGAGAGTCTTTTGACATTAATAAATTGATGGTTTTTTAGTTGAGGCTCGTTATGTTAACTTAGTTTGGTTTTATTTATTTGTGTTTAGTGTTTATGTTCGTTGCTTTTATTGTATATAAATGACAGTGGCAAGTCGTGGTGGCCATCTTGGCCAACGTCTCTGGTCCAGGACTATTCAACATGGTATCAGCAGATATCAGAAATATTGCAAGCACAAATGTAGAAGTTTTCAAGAGGAAACTTGACCACTACCTCTGCGGAGTGCCACATCAAATAGGCTGTGACGGATATGTGGGCCAAGGGGCCTCCAACATGCCCCTTGACTTAGTTCAACAGGCAATCAGTAGAAAATCCTGGTCCTAGTCTGGGCTGTGGAGGTATAAAAAAGACTCGATGGCAGACACAGGTATATCACGGTTATACACTAGCAGTACCTTGCTACCTTGTTGTACATGTATATGGTAGTTAAGTTGTGGGAACAAATGCTAGCTGTATTTACGTACTATAGATGATCATACTTATTTTTGTCAAGGCTAAGTATCACCACGCAATCACTCAAGATTATAAACACACACATTATATATATATATATATATATATATATATATATATATATATATATATATATATATATATATATATATATATATATATATATATATATATATATATATATATATTCGCACAGATATACGCCACTGGGCGTATATACCCACATCATAGTATAATTGAGGGAGGGGGTTAAGGGGAGTGAGTGTACTTGGGGGACGGTAGTGGGGGATCATCATGGCCGCCATTAAGACCGTCATTGTATTTCAACTCCAGCGGGATTTTTTTTTTTGAGGAGCATTGTTGAGAAGTCTTGACTGCCTCGCTGTTGTTTTTACTTTTCTTTTTTGTAGCTCAGGAAGTCGCGTGTCGGGGCTCGGACTGAGGTAGTACCTCCATGAGTAGTTGGTGTCTGTCAGTCAACTTACTCCACAGTAGTACCTCCATGAGTAGTTGGTGTCTGTCAGTCAACCTACTCCACAGTAGTACCTCCATGAGTAGTTGGTGTCTGTCAGTCAACCTACTCCACAGTAGTACCTCCATGAGTAGTTGTTATCTGTCAGTCAACTTACTCCACAGTAGTACCTCCATGAGTAGTTGGTGTCTGTCAGTCAACTTACTCCACAGTAGTACCTCCATGAGTAGTTGTTGTCTGTCAGTCAACCTACTACACAGTAGTACCTCCATGAATAGTTGCTGTCAGTGAACCTACTCCACAGTAGTACCTCCATGAAGAGTTGCTGTCGGTCAACCTTTTCCACGTTAGTACCTCCATGAATAGTTGCTGTCATTTCACCTACTCCACGGTAGTACCTCCATGAATAGTTGCATTAACCACCAGTACTACCACCTGTACCACCACCAGTACTACCACCTGTACCACCACCAGTACTACCACCTGTACCACCACCTGTACCACCACCAGTACTACCACTGTTATGCAGGTTACGGCATTATTGTAATAAATTGTTCATAAAATAAGGAGTGTATATTGTAAGGAGAAAGTGCTGCATAATTGTATAAATAATGTCAGATATTTGGTGGAGATGTATTAGAGGACCAGCTGGGAGTGACGTGATCAGTGGCACTAGTGAGTTAGTAGCTTGCTAGATATCATGGAGCCAGGAGTTAGTAGCTTGCTAGATATCAGCAGGAGTACATCATGAGCAGAGTTATTAGCTTGCTAGATATCATGGAGCCAGGAGTTATTAGCTTGACTAGATATCATGGAGCCAGGAGTTATTAGCTTGCTAGATATCATGGAGCCCCCGAGTTATGTAGCTTGCTAGATATCATGGAGCCAGGAGTTAGTAGCTTGCTAGATATCATGGAGCCAGGAGTTAGTAGCTTGCTAGATATCATGGAGCCAGGAGTTAGTAGCTTGCTAGATATCATGGAGCCAGGAGTTAGTAGCTTGCTAGATATCATGGAGCCAGGAGTTAGTAGCTTGCTAGATATCATGGAGTCAGCTTAGACTAGCTTGTTGTAATATGTACGATGTGTTATTTTTTTATTTAGTTATATGCTTAGGCGGGTCCTGACAGGTGCTTGACACTGTAGTGTGTTTGAGTGGGACCTGTGGCTAGCGGGCATACTGAAATAATAGCATATTTACCAGCAGGCTGGAGAGCCGGCTGGTGAACACGGTGATTCCACAGGCGGTATTAATAAACTTAGATTTTTCCAGTGGCCTATGACCCGTGTGGATTTGGCTCTTAGTTTTTATTGCAATAATATGTCCTAGCTTTAATCATCTTGTGAAAGTCTAGTACTTTATTTAATTTTGTGGAGTGGGATGAAGGCAGGTTTGTGTTGTATATACTGTTTTGTGTAATATATGCGTGTTTATTTTTCTACACGGTAGTTTAATTGACCTTCCTAAAAGATAAAACCTAAAGTTTACTTATGTATTGGCCACCTGTTTAGCGCTTTTGTTAAGGTACTAAGTTTGTTGCCCTTGGCTGTTATGTTTATAGAATTTTGTATTTACCCCTATACATGTGTTTTAACCCATCCCCATCCCCAAGGTCCTCCAAAACATTCTAACAACCACCACTATTACCTGCTGCACCACCACCACCTGTACTACCACCACCATCACTTGTACTACGACCACCACCTGTACCACCATAACCACCACCTGTACCACCATAACCACCACCTGTACTACCACCACCACCACCTGTACCACCACATCAAGTATACAGAGTTTGCCTCCACCACTGTCTTATCCAAGTCATTGCACTTTTCATCCACTAAAGAAATACTTCATACATCCGTCTTCAGATTCCATGTGTGCCCCTTTGACCCTCATCCTTTCAATTCCCTTTAAGAAATTGGATGTCGTAATCACGTTTCCTCTTGTCAGGGTCGTCAGGTATAATCAGAGAATGGGTGGAGTTTGAACCCATTACAAGTGAGTCCTAAAACCCACAGGCCAGTGCGTTAACCACACGGGCAGCTGGCTCTAGGAATTTTATTAAAGCCAACTGGCCGAGTGGTTAACGCACTGGCCTCTGAGAGTTTTAGGGCTCACTTGTCATGGGTTCAGTTCCCACCCGTTCCCTGATTTGTTTACAGTCGTGTTATTACAATTTCGTGAGTCGTCAGGGTTAGTTGTTTCAGCCTCTCCTTATAGTTCCTCTCAGTACTGATACCAGCTTAGTTGATGCCTCTGCAACTCTTCAAGCTTATTCACGTGTTTGATCAAAACCTTATGTACAAGATATGTTAGGTCAGTCATTGAGCACGTAGCCCCAGCATGGAGCCAACATCTGATCAATCACATGAAGAAGCTTGAGAGGAATGAACTATAAGGAGACGTTTAAGTTCCTAAATGGTGTGTTGATGTTTGCTAATCATGCATAAACAACTGACGTTACTTAATAGTTATTACATTTATGGCGACATGATAACTTATATTTCCTCTGACATTTGCAGCTTATCTCCGCCCATGCTGTACTCTTGTGTCTGGCTTCTTTCCTCCCGCCTTCTGTAATGATCACGATCTTGCATTTGTTCAGGTTCAACTCGAAGAGCCACTTGTTTGACTACATCTATAGTCTGTTGAGGTCTCCCTGAAGGCTATCATTGCCTTCTCCTGTTATTATTAATTTTTCATCTTCTGCAAACAGCAACATAAGGAATTCAGTTCCCTTTGGCAGGTCGTTCACGTATGTGAGGAACAGCAGCGGTTTTAGTACTCCCATTGGGCAGCCCGTCCTCTTAACTACAGACAACATGGCACTGTTGTAAAAATAGTTAAATGGGGGGGAAGGAGTGGTGAACTGTTGGCGGATCCTTCAATAGTTGTAATTGTGACAGTTATACGGGCTGCGTGCAGTGGCTGCCCGTTTTCTGTTCGCTCGGCAGTCTGTTTTATAGTATTTTTATATTATAGTTTTCGGTTCTAACTTCACCCAACCTAATCTAAAAATGGGCTGTAAATCCTGTGTGAAAGTGTGACATAATTATTAGGAGGACGGGTTGTATTACGGTATCTCATCCCTTACTGTTACCCTCTTTTTTTTGTCATTCACATACTCTGACTCGCTCCAACACTCCCTTTTAGCTCTCCTTGTTCCTCTAATTTTTGGACTAATATCTGGTGTGGTATTGTATCAGTAAGAAATATACAGTCCAACCAGCCGCTTTCATGTTTTATCTTATACTCTGTAAAAAAAATCAACAAATTTATAAGACTGGATTTTTCTTTCTTAAATCCGTTATGGAGTTACGTAAATAATCTCTCCAAGTGCTCTAATATCCTTTTCCTTATTATCTTTTCCAGAACTTTTGACAGTATGCAGTGTGTGTACTCACCTAGTTGTTGTTGCAGGGGTCGATTCACAGCTCCTGGCCCCGCCTCTTCACTGGTCGCTACTAGGTTACTCTCCCTGCTCCATGAGTTTTATCGTACCTCTTCTTAAAACTATGTATGGATCCTGCCTCCACTACACTTTCCAGACTATTCCACTTCCTGACAACTCTATGACTGAAGAAACACTTCCTAACAACCCTGTGTGTGTTAGTTACCATTTGTCCTAGGCACATGTCGATTAGACACTAGGCCTGATGTGTGTGTGTGTGTGTGTGTGTGGTACTCACCTAATTGTACTCACCTAATTGATGGTTGCAGGGTCAGACTCAGCTCCTGGCCCCGCCTCTGCTGATCGCTACTGGGTCTCTGCCTCCTGTCCATGAGCTTTATCATACCTCGTCTTAAAACTATGTATGGTTCCTGCCTCCAACTATATCTTTCTCTAGATATTCCACTTCCTGACTACTCTGTGTGCTGAAGAAATGCTTCCTAACATCCCTTTGACTCATCTGAGTCTTCAGCTTCCAGTTGTGTCCCCTTGTTTCTGTGTTCCCTTCTGGAACATCCTGTCCCTGTCTACCTTGTCGATTCCACGCAGTATTTATGTCGTTATCATGTCTCCTCTGACCCTTCTTTCCTCCAGTGTGTGTGTGTGTGTGTGTGTGTGTGTGTGTTGTGTGGCGTACACCCACTATCTACATGTATATAGGTAAGAATGCGAAGGTTGAGGTGCACCCAGACAGAGGCTGCTTTGGTCTGACTCGTGTATACAAGACAGCTGAGCGAGTGTTTGCACTGGCGTCTTTGATATTACCACTTGTGTAACGCTGGAGATCCTCT
Source organism: Cherax destructor (assembly GCA_009830355.1). Lineage (NCBI taxonomy): Eukaryota > Metazoa > Arthropoda > Malacostraca > Decapoda > Parastacidae > Cherax > Cherax destructor. The sequence continues at coordinate 16,308 of WNWK01007479.1, read as the reverse complement.
GCTAAAAGAGTCAACATGTATATGTAAGTCTCCCTACAAGGTACCGCTAAGGCGGTCATGCTCGCATTATTTCTTGCCAACTCCAACATTAATGCTGTAGTCAGTTAGGTTTTCTGGTTAGCTGTAGATCAGACACCAAGGAAAGTCTGCTTCTCATAACAAGAAAGTGCAGTTTACGACGGTAAAGAGCAAGTTTGATCAGTCGGTCAGTAGGCAGCCAGGCAGCAGCTCGGACTGCATGAGTAGAACAATTCTGTGTATAGTAGTCACATATCTTGTGACTACTATAGCTCTTTAATGACAGTACTTGACAGTCCAATTAGCTGACTCGACACTGGCGTGCTAACATTTACTGTTTCAAAATACATCTTTCACTACCTCTACATCTATTTATAACAAATCCCGCAAATTGTTTGTAAAGTATACTTAGTGTACTGAAACAGCTCATGTTCACCTCTTGTGTGAGTTGTATTGTCTTGTAATTGCTTCCTTTAAGAGAGTTCTTGTTGCAAGTGAAGCGCCCTTGATCTAAGGAACAAGGACCCTTGATCTAAGGAACAGGAGGGTAGGCTCTTGATCTAAGGAACAGGAGGGTAGGCTCATGATCTAAGGAACAGGAGGGTAGGCTCTTGATCTAAGGAACATGAGGGTAGTCTCTTGCTCGAAGGAACAGGAGCTACCTCCCTCTTCTCTGCTCAACCTGATTCCTCCCGATCTCTCCTCTCCCCTGTCCCTCTATCACACTTCCGGGGTATTAGGCCTTATAAGAATAATAATGTAAATATGAGGAAAAAAGTTAATAATAAAATAATACTTAATAATTTAAGTTCAGCTAATGCAGTTTGGGATGATAACCAATCGTGTTAACTCTTAAAAACACTTTTGAAGGTGTGTGACAAATATTTGGTTTGCGGCAACAGTGAACGCTACGCCAGGCGCAGAACAAAAGATTTCTGCCTGTTTCTCTTTCATATTTCTTGAACGAACATCGAAACGCCAGCAATAGAGACTACTTAAGGAGTCACATGATCCCATTGTCTACCTGTCACCATGTGTCACACTCTCCGTCTATATATACTGTCTTTTTAACCTGTGTGTGTCAGAAGTGATCAGGTCCCAGGACTGAAACGATTTTTAATAAATATGTCCTAGTGTTTGCTCAGGTGTGTTTTTAAACCACTGTGTACTGTGTTCTTTGAACCCATTGAGTGATCAATGCCAGCTAGGTGTTCACTTGTTATTAAAATTAGCGGAACTTCTAACTTTAATGACATAAACTTAAAATTTTTGGTGTGAAGCGAGAGAGGTGTCCGCGATGACACATTGACTCGGTATAAGCTCCACATTTCTCTGATATTTTAATATATGTTGAAGTACAGTGTGTGTTGGCCACGCTCCTCCGGGATAATGGTTGTTTTTAGCAGTGTGTGTTGGCCACGCTCCTCCGGGATAATGGTTGTTTTTAGCAGTGTGTGTTGGCCACGCTCCTCCGGGATAATGGTTGTTTTTAGCAGTGTGTTTGGCCACGCTCCTCCGGGATAATGGTTGTTTTTAGCAGTGTGTGTTGGCCACGCTCCTCCGGGATAATGGTTGTTTTTAGCAGTGTGTGTTGGCCACGCTCCTCCGGGATAATGGTTGTTTTTAGCAGTGTGTTGGCCACGCTCCTCCGGGATAATGGTTGTTTTTAGCAGTGTGTGTTGGCCACGCTCCTCCGGGATAATGGTTGTTTTTAGCAGTGTGTGTTGGCCACGCTCCTCCGGGATAATGGTTGTTTTTAGCAGTGTGTGTTGGCCACGCTCCTCCGGGATAATGGTTGTTTTTAGCAGTGTGTGTTGGCTCTCAGGGATAATGGTTGTTTTAGCAGTGTGTGCGTTGGTCACACGCTCCCACTTATGAATAAGTTACTTTTGTTAGCAGGTGTGCTGGTTGACCACGCTCCTCCTGGTATAATATTGTTTTAGCAGTGTGTGTTGGCCACGCTCCTCCGGGATAATGGTTGTTTTTAGCAGTGTGTGTTGGCCACGCTCCTCCGGGATAATGGTTGTTTTTAGCAGTGTGTGTTGGCCACGCTCCCGGGATAATGAGTTGTTTACGCAGTGTGCTGGCCAGCTCCTCGGGATAATGGTTTTTTAGCAGTGTGTGTTGGCCACGCTCCTCCGGGATAATGGTTGTTTTTAGCAGTGTGTGTTGGCCACGCTCCTCCGGGATAATGGTTGTTTTTAACACATAAGTTTTTTATAGGTTGATGGATCTTTCATGTTGATCACCAGTGCTGGATCACTGGAGATCACCAGTGCTGGATCACTGTGGTGGTGGGGTTTGAGTGGGCTTTATCACTGTGGTGGTGGGGTTTGAGTGGGTGCTTCTTTGAATAAGAACCCAGTGTAAATGAGAGGGATATTTATCCTTGCTAACACTGCCGATGCCGCTGAACGAATTATGGATATAGATTACGGAATGTGAAAAATGTTCGAAATATTTAGCGTGGTTTGTGATCATGATTTGTGTAATGTGAATGAATTGGTGACGACGGTAGGAAGTTGATAATGAAAGTGTAAATTTGATATTGTTAGAAATATAATATGTTTAAAGCACTGACTAACCGAACTGCTCTAGTACATTGTAAATAAAATAACAGCCAGGGTTTAATTAAGAGGATGACATTGTATACCCCTGGTGATGTGCCGCGCTCACCTCAACACTGTTACTGCATCCTTTATCATCACCATTGTCAGGGGAACGCCTTACACCTGAACAAAAAAAGTAATGAAAAATGAATAAATAAATAATGGACTCTAGGAATAAATAATAAAGAAAGGTTTTTCTGAATTTTACTTATGTGAAGTGACTCCCAACTCTACTCCACACCAGGTAAGGTTACTACTACCAGGAGTAGCAACTAAAACACATCACACAGCCGGAACTGGGGGTTTGCCTCAGCCCGCTAGATGGAAGCACAGGCTGAAACTCGCTAATGATCCCCCAGGCTATCTGAACAACCCTAATCCCCAAGTAAAATCCACTTTTCCCTCACAACCATCATTATCATCATCACCATCATTATCATCATCACCATCATTATCATGAACAGTGTAAGCCACAGTACCGCAGCTGCTACAGCAGTTTACAACTAACCCACATATTAGAAATGAAACTAGACGAAATTTCAGTCCGTGCATGAGCATTATTATTGTTTCAGCACTGCTACAGCGTCTGCCCTCCAGTACTGCTGACTTGATGGTGCTCCAGCACTGCTACAGCGTCTGCCCTCCAGTACTGCTGACTTGATGGTGCTCCAGCACTGCTACAGCGTCTGCCCTCCCGTACTGCTGACTTGATGGTGCTCCAGCACTGCTACAGCGTCTGCCCTCCCGTACTGCTGACTTGATGGTGCTCCAGCACTGCTACAGCGTCTGCCCTCCCGTACTGCTGACTTGATGGTGCTTCAGCACTGCTACAGCGTCTGCCCTCCGTACTGCTGACTGATGGTGCTCCAGCACTGCTACACGTCTGCCTTCCAGTACTGCTGACTTGATGGTGCTTCAGCACTGCTACAGCGTCTGCCCTCCAGTACTGCTGACTTGATGGTGCTCAGCACTGCTACACGTCTGCCCTCCAGTACTGCTGACTTGATGGTGCTTCAGCACTGCTACAGCGTCTGCCTTTCCCAGTACTGCTGACTTGATGGTGCTTCAGCACTGCTACAGCGTCTGCCCTCCAGTACTGCTGACTTTATGGTGCTTCAGCACTGCTACAGCGTCTGCCCTTCCAGTACTGCTGACTTGATGGTGCTTCAGCACTGCTACAGCGTCTGCCCTCCCGTACTGCTGACTTGATGGTGCTCCAGCACTGCTACAGCGTCTGCCCTCCAGTACTGCTGACTTGATGGTGCTCCAGCACTGCTACAGCGTCTGCCCTCCAGTACTGCTGACTTGATGGTGCTCCAGCACTGCTACAGCGTCTGCCCTCCAGTACTGCTGACTTGATGGTGCTTCAGCACTGCTACAGCGTCTGCCCTCCAGTACTGCTGACTTGATGGTGCTCCAGCACTGCTACAGCGTCTGCCCTCCAGTACTGCTGACTTGATGGTGCTTCAGCACTGCTACAACGTCTGCCTTCCAGTACTGCTGACTTGATGGTGTTTCCAGCACTGCTACAGCGTCTGCCCCAGTACTGCTGACTTGATGGTGCTTCAGCACTGCTACACGTCTGCCTCCAGTACTGCTGACTTGATGGTGCTTCAGCACTGCTACAGCGTCTGCCTTCCAGTACTGCTGACTTGATGGTGCTTCAGCACTGCTACAGCGTCTGCCTTCCAGTACTGCTGACTTGATGGTGCTCCAGCACTGCTACAGCGTCTGCCTTCCAGTACTGCTGACTTGATGGTGCTTCAGCACTGCTACAGCGTCTGCCTTCCAGTACTGCTGACTTGATGGTGCTTCAGCACTGCTACAACGTCTGCCTCCGTACTGCTGACTTGATGGTGCTCTCAGCACTCTACAGCGTCTGCCTTCCAGTACTGCTGCTTATGGTGCTTCAGCACTGCTACAGCGTCTGCCTCCGTACTGCTGACTTATGGTGCTTCAGCACTGCTACAGCGTCTGCCTTCCAGTACTGCTGACTTGATGGTGTTTCAGCACTGCTACAGCGTCTGCCTCCCGTACTGCTGCTTGATGGTGCTCCAGCACTGCTACAGCGTCTGCCCTCCAGTACTGCTGACTTGATGGTGCTCCAGCACTGCTACAGCGTCTGCCTCCCGTACTGCTACTTGATGGTGCTTCAGCACTGAGTGAAACATCTAGTTTTATCTCGGATTTTATGGGAAAGATGTGCATGATAATTATAATCATTTGGACTAACTTCGTCTTAATCCTTAAAGCAATGTACATTTTCACCATCCCTACCACTATCATTCCTACTACCACTACCACCACCTCTACCTCTACCTACTAAAGCCGCCTCCAGCAACACACTAACAAACTAGGACAACACCGGAGGCATGAGTGATGCGAGTAGGACAAGCAACACACCAGGACAACACTGGAGGCATGAGTGATGCGAGTAGGACAAGCAACACACACCAGGACAACACTGGAGGCATGAGTGATGCGAGTAGGACAAGCAACACACCCAGGACAACACTGGAGGCATGAGTGATGCGAGTAGGACAAGCAACACACCAGGACAACACTGGAGGCATGAGTGATGCGAGTAGGACAAGCAACACACCAGGACAACACTGGAGGCATGAGTGATGCGAGTAGGGACAAGCAACACACCAGGACAACACTGGAGGCATAGTGATGCGGTAGGACAAGCAACACACCAGGACAACACTGGAGGCATGAGTGATGCGAGTAGGACAAGCAGCACACACCGGGACAACACTGGAGGCATGAGTGATGCGAGTAGGACAAGCAACACACCAGACAACACTGGAGGCATGAGTGATGCGAGTAGGACAAGCAACACACCAGGACAACACGGGAGGCATGAGTGATGCGTAGGACAAGCAACACACCAGGACAACACTGGAGGCATGAGTGATGCAGTAGGACAAGCAACACACCAGGACAACACTGGAGGCATGAGTGATGCAGTAGGACAAGCAGCACACACGGGACAACACGAGGCATGAGTGATGCGAGTAGGACAAGCAACACACCAGGACAACACTGGAGGCATGAGTGATGCGAGTAGGACAAGCAACACACCAGGACAACACTGGAGGCATGAGTGATGCGAGTAGGACAAGCAACACACCAGGACAACACTGGAGGCATGAGTGATGCAGTAGGACAAGCAACCCACCAGGACAACACTGGAGGCATGAGTGATGCAGTAGGACAAGCAACACACCAGGACAACACTGGAGGCATGAGTGATGCGAGTAGGACAGCAACACACCAGGACAACACTGGAGGCATGAGTGATGCGAGTAGGACAAGCAACACACACCAGGACAACACCGGAGGCATGAGTGATGCGAGTAGGACAAGCAACACACCAGGACAACACCGGAGGCATGAGTGATGCGAGTAGGACAAGCAACACACCAGGACAACACTGGAGGCATGAGTGATGCGAGTAGGACAAGCAACACACCAGGACAACACCGGAGGCATGAGTGATGCAGTAGGACAAGCAACACACCAGGACAACACTGGAGGCATGAGTGATGCGAGTAGGACAAGCAACACACCAGGACAACACTGGAGGCATGAGTGATGCGAGTAGGACAAGCAACACACCCAGGACAACACTGGAGGCATGAGTGATGCGAGTAGGACAAGCAACACACCAGGACAACATCGGAGGCATGAGTGATGCGGGTAGGACAAGCAACACACCAGGACAACACCGGAGGCATGAGTGATGCGAGTAGGACAAGCAACACACCAGGACAACACCGGAGGCATGAGTGATGCGAGTAGGACAAGCAACACACCAGGACAACACTGGAGGCATGAGTGATGCGAGTAGGACAAGCAACACACACCAGGACAACACCGGAGGCATGAGTGATGCGAGTAGGACAAGCAACACACCAGGACAACACCGGAGGCATGAGTGATGCGAGTAGGACAAGCAACACACAGGACAACACCGGAGGCATAGTGATGCAGAGACAAGCAACACTGACAACACGAGGCATGAGGATGCGAGTGGAAAGCAACACACCAGGACAACACCGGAGGCATGAGTGATGCGAGTAGGACAAGCAGCACACACCGGGACAACACTGGAGGCATGAGTGATGCGAGTAGGACAAGCAACACACCAGGACAACACTGGAGGCATGAGTGATGCGAGTAGGACAAGCAACACACCAGGACAACACTGGAGGCATGAGTGATGCGAGTAGGACAAGCAACACACCAGGACAACACCGGAGGCATGAGTGATGCGAGTAGGACAAGCAACACACCAGGACAACACTGGAGGCATGAGTGATGCGAGTAGGACAAGCAACACACCAGGACAACACCGGAGGCATGAGTGATGCAGTAGGACAAGCAACACACCAGGACAACACCGGAGGCATGAGTGATGCGAGTAGGACAAGCAACACACAAGGACAACACCGAGGCATGAGTGATGCGAGTAGGACAAGCAACACACCAGGACAACACCGGAGTCATGAGTGATGCGAGTAGGACAAGCAACACACCAGGACAACACTGGAGGCATGAGTGATGCGAGTAGGACAAGCAACACACCAGGACAACACTGGAGGCATGAGTGATGCGAGTAGGACAAGCAACACACCAGGACAACACTGGAGGCATGAGTGATGGAGTAGGACAAGCAACACACCAGGACAACACCGGAGGCATGAGTGATGAGAGTAGGACAAGCAACACACCAGGACAACACCGGAGGCATGAGTGATGCGAGTAGGACAAGCAACACACCAGGACAACACTGGAGGCATGAGTGATGCGAGTAGGACAAGCAACACACCAGGACAACACCGGAGGCATGAGTGATGCGAGTAGGACAAGCAACACACCAGGACAACACTGGAGGCATGAGTGATGCGAGTAGACAAGCAACACACCAGGACAACACCGGAGGCATGAGTGATGCAGTAGGACAAGCAACACACCAGGACAACACTGGAGGCATGAGTGATGCAGTAGGACAAGCAACACACCAGACAACACCGGAGGCATGAGTGATGCAGTAGGACAAGCAACACACCAGGACAACACCGGAGGCATGAGTGATGCGAGTAGGACAAGCAACACACCAGGACAACACTGGAGGCATGAGTGATGCAGTAGGACAAGCAACACACCAGGACAACACTGGAGGCATGAGTGATGCAGGGACAAGCAACACACCAGGACAACACTGGAGGCATGTGTGATGGAGTAGGACAAGCAACACACCAGGACAACACTGGAGGCATGAGTGATGCGAGTAGGACAAGCAACACACCAGGACAACACCGGAGGCATGAGTTATGCTAGTAGGACAAGCAACACACCAGGACAACACCGGAGGCATGAGTGATGCGAGTAGGACAAGCAACACACCAGGACAACACTGGCAGTAAGAGCTTTCAACTAATCTAGTTCATTCTGTACGTAAGTTATTGGGCTGTTGTTTACGTTCACCTCTGTTGGTGCTGATATTTTATTGGAAAAATTTCGGTACTAGGGCTTTGGTCACTCCAAATATACATATGAGTAGAAAGACATGAACTTGTGAGCTTAAATAGTTAGGAGAGCACCTGAATGGTGCTGAAGTTAAGTTATTGAAAGATCTTGGGCAGCTATAAAATTAGCTGGGAAAATGAGTGAGTGAGAAGGGTAGAATTCGTGAAGCACTCGCCTAGTATGGGCCAGTAGGCATGCTGCAATAACCCCTCCATTATTTGTGTGTCATCTGAAACAAAATGCATCATCATGGGCGCCTAATGGTGGGCGTGGCGATGCATATTTGATTATTAACTGTGTTAGTGTAGTGGCAATAATGTGGGTGTCTTTTTTATTTGAAAGCATTTGTTATAGCAATCAGAACGCCCTGCGATAATCTTCGTCTGCTGAGATCTGGTTCCATGAAGGTTATTTGTGCACCGATTTAGTGTATCAGGTGTCCCTATATGTTTCCGTGGATCTGGCATGCATTTTTTTTTTCTCCTCGTCTCTTCTGCACTCATTGTTATGCTCACTTACGTAATTGTCAGAATCGTAATTGTCAGACCTGCAGAGAGGGTGACTATATTGAGATGCCTTGGATATAGCACTAGAATAGGGATAAAGACACACATCCATTTTTAAAGACATTTATTGAGGGAACGTTTCGCCACACAGTGGCTTCATCAGTCCAATACAAAGGAGAATCATGAAGAACAGGAGGAGTTTGAGGTGGTCAGTCCCTCAGTCTTGAGTCGATGTTGTCAGTCCATCAATCTTGAATAGAATACAACATATGAGCGTAGAGGAAGCTTATATACTGTAGACAGGAGAGGTGCAGCAGTTGTAGGAGGTGTCACATTTGTCCAATGTGGAAGTAGGTCGTGTCCAAGGAATAGGCAAGCGAAGAAATCCCTGTATTAAGATACCAAGATGTTGCTGTGTCAGACAGGATGTAAATGAATGGTATCTTGGTATCTTAATACAGGGATTTCTTCGCTTGCCTATTCCTTGGGCACGACCTACTTCCACATTGACAAATGTGACACCTCCTACAACTGCTGCACCTCTCCTGTCTACAGTATATAAGCTTCCTCTACGCTCATATGTTGTATTCTATTCAAGATTGATGGACTGACAACATCGACTCAAGACTGAGGGACTGACCACCTCAAACTCCTCCTGTTCTTCACGATTCTCCTTGTATGGACTGATGAAGCCACTGTGTGGCGAACTTTCCTCAATAAAGATACCCAAGTGTTGCATATGTGTCTAATTTACCAACTCGTCGGTTCTCTGAACCATTCATTTACATGACGTTGATTACTGGTGTCATATAATGACAGTGTCCAGGTTTGGTAGTGAGCGTTTTGCGAAGACTTTGTAAAGGCTATAGAAACAAGATTTTTGTGGGATGGTGCTGGTTACTACTATCTTGGCGGCCTCCAAACACCGTCGACGGCGTTGGTCATTTACACGTATAACTAGTTTAGACTCTGAATTTCAAGAGGTGTTCCTGCTTCCTTCTGTGTCGGACACCACCATTTTCCTGGTGGTCGCGGCTGCATGCATGCTTGTATCCAACACAGAAGCAAGCAGGACCACTTTGATAACACAGAAGCAAGCAGGACCACTGTGATAACACAGAAGCAAGCATGACCACTGTGATAACTTACACACTGACACCTACCTCTCAAATCCGACCCATCACACCTCATCTGTACTTGTACCACCTCTGTTACCTCTACCTTCTCACAGCTTGCCGGCTGACTGACTCCCGCCACTACATATACTAATTTCTCAGTTGTCTCTGTACTAGGACTGAAGAAGCCACCTGGGGCGAAACGTTTTCTTAATAAAGGACTTGAAAAGTACATATATGTCTGTGTCTACATACTGCCGGTATCACCATACCTTTCCTGACGTAGCACTAGAATGTTATCTACGTGCTTCAGCCATGTTTTAATACTAAGTATGATGGACATCCTCCACAGCTGTACCACTGGAGGAGGCCTGGTTCACACACTCCACAAATCCTCCACAACTGTACCACTGGAGGGGGCCTGGTTCACACACTACACCACTCCACAGTACCACTGGAGGAGGCCTGGTTCACACACTCCACAAATCCTCCACAACTGTGCCACTGGATGAAGCCTGGTTCACACACTACACCACTCCACAGTAGCACTGGAGGCCTGGTTCACACAGTCCACTCCACAGTATTGCACTGGAGGAGACCAGGTTCACACTATCACTCCACAGTAGCACTGGAGGAGGCTTGGTTCACAAACTTCATTAGCCCACGGTGTTGCACTGGTGAAGGCCTCATTCACACACTCCATTACATAAGAACATAAGAACATAAGAAAGGAGGAACACTGCAGCAGGCCTGTTGGCCCATTCTAGGCAGGTCCTTCACATTCCATCCCACTAACAGAATATTTGTTCAACCTAATTTTCAATGCTACCCAAGAAATAAGAACATAAGAACATAAGAAACATAAGAAAGGAGGAGCACTGCAGCAGGCCTGTTTACCCATACTAGGCAGGTCCTTCACAATCCGTCCCACTAACAGAATATTTGCTCAACCAAATTTTCAATGCTACCCAAGAAATAAGCTTTGACAATTCTACCCACTCATGCGGAGTCCCACTCAAATCCAACCCCTCTCACTCATGAATTTATCCAACCTAAATTTGAAACTACCCAAGGTCCTAGCTTCAATAACCCTACTAGGCAGACTGTTCCACTCATCAACTACCCTATTTCCAAACCAATACTTTCCTATATCCTTTCTAAATCTAAACTTATCTAACTTGAATCCATTATTGCGGGTTCTCTCTTGGAGAGATATCCTCAAGACCTTATTTATATCCCCTTTGTTAATACCCATTTTCCACTTGTATACCTCGATCATGTCTCCCCTCATTCTACGTCTTACAAGTGAATGTAATTTTAGGGTCTTCAATCTTTCTTCGTAAGGAAGATTTCTAATGCTATGTATTAATTTAGTCATTCTACGCTGAATGTTTTCTAACGAATTTATGTCCATTCTGTAATATGGAGACCAAAACTGAGCTGCGTAATCTAGATGAGGCCTTACTAATGATGTATAAAGCTGTAATATAACCTCTGGACTTCTGTTGCTAACACTTCTTGATATAAATCCCAGTAATCTATTTGCCTTATTACGTACGCTTAGGCATTGCTGTCTTGGTTTAAGGTTGCTGCTTACCATCACCCCCAAGTCCTTCTCGCAATCTGTATGGCTAAGTTCTACGTTATTTAACTTATAAGTGCTTGGGTTATGGACACTCCCGAGCTTCAGAACCTTGCATTTATCTACATTGAACTGCATCTGCCACTTTTCTGACCAGGAATTGAGTTTGTCTAAATCCTCCTGAAGTTCCGTGACATCTACGTCTGAATCGATTATCCTACCTATCTTCGTGTCATCAGCGAATTTGCTCATATCACTAGTAATTCCCTCGTCCCTCGGGCCTAAAACCGATCCCTGTGGAACGCCACTTGTTACAGATCCCCACTCAGATTTAACCCCATTAATGCACACCCTCTGCTTCCTATTGGTGAGCCATGACTCGATCCATGAAAACACTTTTCCTCCAATGCCGTGAGCAGCCACTTTCTTTAACAGTCTCTGATGTGGTACTCTATCAAAAGCCTTACTAAAATCCAAATAAACAATATCGAATTCTTTATCATGATCAACTGCCTCAAAAGCCTTACTGAAAAAGTTAATAAATTAGTTAGGCAGGACGGCCCCTGGTGAATCCATGTTGAGTATCATTAATCAAATTATGCCTATCGAGATGGCTTTTATGTTATCAGCTATAATCGACTCTAATAATTTGCCTACAATTGAAGTTAGACTTATTGGGCGGTAATTTGATGGTAACGACTTGTCCCCGCTTTAAAAATAGGAATTACATTAGCCATCTTCCACGTATCAGACACTACACCTGTTTGAAGAGATAGGTTAAAAATGTTAGTTAAGGGTTCACAGAGTTCAATTTTGCATTCCTTAAGAACCCTTGAAAAAGCTCATCAGGGCCTGGCGATTTATTTTGCTTCAAACGGTCTATCTGTTTGATAACCATTTCAGCTAGTGACTGTGATACTACATAATTTATCTTCTTCAGGCCCACTAAAATACCTAATTCTTGGGATATTATTAGTGTCTTCCTGAGTGAAAACCGAGAGAAAATAATTATTAAAAATAGAGCACATTTCATTCTCTTTGTCAGTAAGATACCCATAATTATTTTAAGGGGACCTATCTTATCTCTAACTTTTGTTCTATACACCTGGAAAAAACTTTTGGGTTAGTTTTCGAATCCTAGCAACTTTAATTTCGTAGTCCCGCTTAGCTTTTCTTATCCCCTTTTAACGTCCTCTTAATGTCAATATACTGATTCGTAAGATGACCCTCACCTCTTTTGATACGCCTATAAATTCCTTTCTTCTGCCCTAAAAGATATTTGAGCCTATTATTCATCCATTTTGGGTCATTTCTATTCGATCTAATTTCTTTATATGGGATAAATGTTCTTTGGGCAGCATGTATAGTGTTCAGAAAACTGTCATATTGATAGCTCTCTTCATTACCCCAGTCCACAGATGATAAGTGTTCTCTAAGTCCATTGTAATCTGCTAAGCGAAAATCTGGGACCGTTACTGAGTTATTCCTACTATGAAACTTCCATTCAATGCCAAAGGTAATTGATTTGTGGTCGCTTGGCCGAGTTCCTCTGTAATTTCTAAATTATTAACAAGGGTTTCCTTGTTTGCCAGAACTAAGTCAAGCAGATTATTTCCCCTTGTAGGTTCTGTCACAAACTGCTTCAAAAAACAATCTTGAACTACTTCTAAGAAATCGTTAGATTCAAAATTCCCAGTCAAAAAATTCCAATCAATTTGACTAAAGTTGAAGTCACCCAGAATAACTACGTTATCGTGCATTGTGGCCTTAACAATTTCCTCCCATAGTAGTCTCCCTTGGTCCCTATCTAAGTTTGGGGGACGGTATATCACACCTAAAATCAATTTTTCATGCCCTCTGAAAATTCTATCCAGACAGACTCTGTATGTGTTAATTCAGACTTTATACCCATTTTTATACAACAATTTAAATGATCACGGACATAGAGTGCCACCCCACCCCCCTTCCCGATACTTCTGTCTACTTGGAACAATTTAAAACCCTGAATGTGACATTCGGCAGGCAAGTCCCGATTTTTCATATTAAACCATGTTTCAGTTATTGCAAAAACATCAATATTACCTGTACTTGCAACTACTCTCAACTCGTCCATCTTATTCCTAGCACTACGACTATTGGTGAAATATACACTTAAAGACCCTCCTTTCTCTTTACCCTTCCTGCTCATTTCTGTTTTTCCCTTATACCTATTACTGTCCTTGTCACCTAGTGCCACTGGCTTTCCAATATCCACCTTATTCTGCCTATTACTAGTTCCCTAGAATTTATAACATTACTACACTGGGACTTCACTGTTTTCCCCCCATAACCCATACCACTAACTTTTTCTAGTTTAAAGCCCTAACAGCTCCCTCCACTGCAGTTGCCAGTGCCCCCACCCCAGACCTAGATAAGTGAACCCCATCCCTGGCATACATGTCATTTCTGCCATAGAAGAGGTCCCAGTTGTCAATGAATGTTACTGCATTTTCCTTACAGTATTTGTCCAGCCAGCAATTGACACCAATTGCCCTGGACAACCATTCATTTCCAACTCCTCTCCTTGGCAAAATACCACATATGACAGGGTTCCCACCCTTCTTCCTAATTCTGTCTATTGCTGACCTATAGCTGCTAATCAGCTCCTCACTCCTACGTCTGCCAACATCGTTGCCTCCAGCACTGAGCAGATAATAGGATTGCTCCCATTACCTCTCATGATGTCGTCCAGACGGCTAACAATATCCTTCATCCCAGCCCCAGGATAACACACCCTCTGCCTCCTATTCCTATCCTTAAAAAAATTCCCTATCCATAAACTTAATCTGACTATCCCCAACTAAAACAATGTTCTTACCTCGACTTGGCGGTGTGCATGACGTTCTCGACGGTCTTTGTAGAGATGGTCTTCGCTGGGATGTCTTCACATTCGTCTGATAACAAGGAGAAAGAGTTGCTGGTTTTCACAGCAGTCTCCTGACCTTCTTCAACTTCAGCTTCGTCCCTTCAGATTCGACTAGCATCCATTCGTTGGTCTGATCATCGGCGACATTGTTCCGGGGATAATCCTTGCATATACCCTTCAAACGTTGAATCTCTCTTCTAGCTTCCGTTAATTCCGCCTTCATTTGGAGATATAGCTGCTCGTAGTCGAGGGAAACCATCATCCAATCTCAGGTAGCTAATAACGGAAGCACAGCAAAGATGGTTCAGTCCACAGAGAGTACACAAGACACGTCTTCAAGTACACAAGACACGTCAGGTGAGGGACGAGACACGTCCAGTGTTGTACTGGTGGAAGCCTGGTTACACATACTATAGTATTACACTGGTGGAGGCTTGGTTCACACACTCCATCACTCCACAGTGTTGCACTGGTGGAGGCTTGGTTCACACACTCCATCACTCCACAGTGGTGCACTGGTGGAGGCTTGGTTCACACACTCCATCACTCCACAGTGTTGCACTGGTGGAGGCTTGGTTCACACACTCCATCACTCCACTGTGTTGCACTGGTGGAGGCTTGGTTCACACACTCCATCACTCCACTGTGTTGCACTGGTGGAGGCTTGGTTCACACACTCCATCACTCCATTGTTGCACTGGTGGAGGCCTGGTTCACACACTCCATCACTCCAGTGTTGCACTGGTGGAGGCTTGGTTCACACACTCCATCACTCCACAGTGTTACACTGGTGGAGGCCTGGTTCACACATTCCATCACTCCATTGTTGCACTGGTGGAGGCTTGGTTCACACACTCCATCACTCCAGTGTTGCACTGGTGGAGGTTTGGTTCACACACTCCATCACTGCAGTGTTGCACTGGTGGAGGCTTGGTTCACACACTCCATCACTGCAGTGTTGCACTGGTGGAGGCTTGGTTCACACACTCCATCACTGCAGTGTTGCACTGGTGGAGACTTGGTTCACACACTCCATCACTCCAGTGTTACACTGGTGGAGGCTTGGTTCACACACTCCATCACTCCAGTGTTGCACTGGTGGAGGCCTGGTTCACACACTCCATCACTCCAGTGTTGCACTGGTGGAGGCTTGGTTCACACACTCCATCACTCCACAGTGTTACACTGGTGGAGGCCTGGTTCACACACTCCATCACTCCAGTGTTGCACTGGTGGAGGCTTGGTTCACACACTCCATCACTCCAGTGTTACACTGGTGGAGGCTTGGTTCACACACTCCATCACTCCAGTGTTGCACTGGTGGAGGCTTGGTTCACACACTCCATCACTCCAGTGTTACACTGGTGGAGGCTTGGTTTACACACTATCACCCAGTGTTGCACTGGTGGAGACTTGGTTCACACACTCCATCACTCCAGTGTTACACTGGTGGAGGCTTGGTTCACACACTCCATCACTCCAGTGTTACACTGGTGGAGGCTTGTTCACACACTCCATCACTCCAGTGTTACACTGGTGGAGGCTTGGTTCACACACTTTCCCTCACTCCAGTGTTACACTGGTGGAGGCTTGGTTCACACACTCCATCACTCCAGTGTTGCACTGGTGGAGGCTTGGTTCACACACTCCATCACTCCAGTGTTACACTGGTGGAGGCTTGGTTCACACACTCCATCACTCCAGTGTTACACTGGTGGAGGCTTGGTTCACACACTCCATCACTCCAGTGTTGCATGTTACACCGACCTTTACTTAACAAGATTTGTTTCCCATTAATTACTGACGCCCAAAACGGAGGCTCTTGACACCGGGTCAGTATTAATGTGCTTTTGTATGTATGTGTGTGTGTGTGTGTGTGTGTGTGTGTGTGTTCTCACCTATTTTTGGTTGCAGGGTTCGATTCACAGCTCCTCGTCCCACTTCGGTGGTCGCTATTTCGTCCACTCTCTCCTGTCTTCAATTGCCTTGTCGTACCTCTTCTTAAGTCTATGTATGGATCCCAACTCTACCACTT
>WNWK01007478.1:0-93683 GCA_009830355.1 Cherax destructor | reverse complement strand
ATCGGGTACCCCTTGGAAAAGATGGCATCTGTTATCATACCTGTGAGCTTGGTTTCTGTGAGAGCTATTATGTCCGGTGATGCCTCTTTGACTCTTTCGTGCCACTCCTCCCACTTATTTGTTAAATAATGTGTTTACTGTATGATAATGTATATATATGATATATATATATATATATATGTGTGTGTGTGTGTACTCACCTATTTGTACTCACCTATTTGTGGTTGCAGGGGTCGAGTCATAGCTCCTGGCCCCGCCTCTTCACTGATTGTGTGTGTGTGTGTGTGTGTAATTTGTCAGCTTGATTATGTCAGTGATATACAACACCAAGAACAGCAAATCAGTTAACTAGTTTTTTCTGAATAATTATGTTACCTTACACAGTACGTAAAATCTTTAGAACCACCTGTTTCCGTTGTTAGATAACACTAGCATACATACCCATTAAGGTTGTCATTCTTTGGCCTTGTGCTATTACTAATTCTATATTGTTTACCAGGTTTTCTGCTTACCTAATTCCTAGTGTATTAGATTATAACAAATGATATTATTAACAGATTTTTTTTTTGTTTGCAGATTCTTGATAGCCTATATGGTAAGCCTTATACAGGCCACTCTGATGTGTTGACACGAAGGAATGAAGTCCACTGGTGCAATGTGACTTCCCCTTCCTCGTCTGGAGAAACGAAATACTAAAACAATTAATTGGATGTGGATTAATGATGCAACTTTATCTTCACCTCGTCTGTATGGACCACCAATGCCAATTTCAACCTGGATAAGTATCAGACCTTACAGGTCTCTTGCTACTCCACTATCATAGAAATAAATTTGGAAGTCATTAGGCTTGAAGTATGAGGCCTCATAAGTATTTAGTGTTAATGGTTGTTTCCCCCTTTTGAATATTTTTTTTTTTTTTCAGAGAATAAGAAAATTGGTTAACTTCAGTATATATTTCTCTAGAGCATCTTAATCCTGACACTGAAAGGATTCCCTTCATCCTCCATCCTACACACAATGAAGTCTGTCAGCCTCATCTGGCAGACTTCACTGTGGTCCACACAACCTACCTAGGGCACATGTATTACCTGGAGTTTACCTGGAGAGAATTCCAGGGGTCAACGCCCATGTATACTCAAATATAAAATATGTCGATCATGTATTAATATTTACTATGTTCGTTTAATCATTAATATATACGTAGTGAAGTAATCTGTATAATAGGTTGGTCACTGGTAGTTTAGCAAAAATAACCATTGTAGCAATAATAGCTTAACCATAGTGCAACCGCTTCAACCAGCCAGCGATGCCTCTTTTCTTACCAGCGATGCCTCGTTTCTTACCAGCGATGCCTCTTTTCTTACCAGCGATGCCTCGTTTCTTACCAGCGATGCCTCGTTTCTTACCAGCGATGCCTCGTTTCTTACCAGCGATGCCTCGTTTCTTACCAGCGATGCCTCGTTTCTTACCAGCGATGCCTCGTTTCTTACCAGCGATGCCTCGTTTCTTACCAGCGATGCCTCGTTTCTTACCAGCGATGCCTCGTTTCTTACCAGCGATGCCTCGTTTCTTACCAGTGATGCCTCGTTTCTTACCAGCGATGCCTCGTTTAGTTTCTTACCAGTGATGCCTCGTTTAGTTTCTTACCAGCGATGCCTCGTTTCTTACCAGAGATGCCTCGTTTAGTTTCTTACCAGCGATGCCTCGTTTAGTTTCTTACCAGCGATGCCTCGTTTAGTTTCTTACCAGCGATGCCTCGTTTAGTTTCTTACCAGCGATGCCTCGTTTAGTTTCTTACCAGCGATGCCTCGTTTAGTTTCTTACCAGCGATGCCTCGTTTAGTTTCTTACCAGCGCTGCCTCGTTTAGTTTCTTACCAGCGATGCCTCGTTTAGTTTCTTACCAGCGATGCCTCGTTTAGTTTCTTACCAGCGATGCCTCGTTTAGTTTCTTACCAGCGATGCCTCGTTTAGTTTCTTACCAGCGATGCCTCGTTTAGTTTCTTACCAGTGATGCCTCGTTTAGTTTCTTACCAGCGATGCCTCGTTTAGTTTCTTACCAGTGATGCCTCGTTTAGTTTCTTACCAGTGATGCCTCGTTTAGTTTCTTACCAGGATGCCTCGTTTAGTTTCTTACCAGCGATGCCTCGTTTAGTTTCTTACCAGTGATGCCTCGTTTAGTTTCTTACCAGCGATGCCTCGTTTAGTTTCTTACCAGTGATGCCTCGTTTAGTTTCTTACCAGTGATGCCTCGTTTAGTTTCTTACCAGGATGCCTCGTTTAGTTTCTTACCAGTGATGCCTCGTTTAGTTTCCTGACGCGGGTCTTAGTTATTTGATGACCCACTGTTGGAGCTTTTGATCATCTGACCGAGGCCTTCCACTGGCTTACCCCTCCACCCCTTTAAAAATTATGGTCATAGTTATAACCATTTCTGTTTTCTTGGGTTATCCTGGATAATTTACACATATGCTGCTATGTATTATCATTTATTTAAGTGCATTTGTGTACCTGTACGTGAATAAACTAATTATGGCAACACTTCACCTCAAGGGTGGTTCCTTGATGCCAGTGAGGGACTCTTGATCCAAGGAGTCGGAACTCCATTAAAGTGCAGGCACTGTACTGCCCACCTCCAGGACGGGTGTCCCTGAATCCTTCACAAAATATTACCCTGCCTTTTCATGATTACACTATAATTAATTAAGTGCAAAGTAGCGCTAGGCCTAAAAAACGATGCAAAAGTAAAAAAAATACAATACTACTTCATTGCTAACCTTTAAATATTTTCATCCTTTGCTTATAGTGACAAAAATGAACATTAACGAAGAAGTAATGGTAGTAAGTCAGTGCCTCTAGCACTCATAACCTTCTTTACCCCCTCCCCCCAAAATGGTTACAACTGTGACCATAATTTTTAAAAGGGGTGGACCAATAAGCCAGTGGAAGGCCTCGGTCAGAAGAACAAAAGCTCCAACGGCGGGTCATCATCTGACTAAGACCCGCGTCAGGAAACACTTGTCCTGTTTCCTGACGAACATTAACTAACCCTTTAGTCCATCACTCCCACCCAGGGACTACCCTGTCCTTCCTTCCTTCCTTCCATCCAAAATGTATATACCCTCTTAGTTATCCCATTTTCTTCTCATTTCTGTCTAGGTATATACTTATGAATTTCCTCCCATCTTGATTTTTCGATGTGTGAATTATTTTATGTTCAAATGAATATTTCTACATACCAATAGAAAATTATCTTCAAAACTTTCAGTTTACTCAACAAAATATTAAAAACAAAAATGGATTCAGCTGTCAAGGGATAACGGGCCACAAGTAAATAATAATAATAAAAAGCGTTTAAAAATGGCGTAAAAAAGCTATAACCTTTCTCCCTAAAATGAAGCTGTTATTAATGGAGTGAATATGTATGAACGTAAGTGCGAAGCAGCCGGGATTATGGAGTGAATTGATGATTGTTGGTGAGTGCCAGAGAGAGTGACACGTGAAGTGTTAGCGAGGCAGCAAGTGTTAACAGTGCCACCAGTGAGTCACTTTAATATTTATCCTTTGAGAGAGGTGCTTTGACGCTGGTGAAGAGCTCTTGATTCAAGGGAATTGGACTTATCCTCTCGTTCCTTGGATGGAACCTGAATGCCCCTCATACCCCAGGCACTGCATGACCCATCCCCCCCTACGTGTTTAGCACTTCCCATTAATAATATTTTTTACAATGGTGGTGAGGACACAGATATTACATGCACAGAAAAAGTACATTATAAAGATCTAACCCAGGCTAATAAAGTCAGTGTGACTTTATTACCCTGGAAATAAGTCAGTGTGACTTTATTTCCATCGGACTTCTTGCTCTTTATTTACTATCTTTATTTACTACAAGCACATGTACATGGTATACAGGCCTAGCTGACATCAATGACATACTACTATATAGAAAGTCCCTTGTTATGCTGAGCATTTCGGGCAGATTAGGTCAGTGTCCTAGGATGCGACTCACACCAGTCGACTAACACCCAGGTACCATTATGTCAAGTGGGAAATGTCACACTAGTAGCAACTGTTTTATTGGTGCAGTTTTGAGAGTAAATCACTTAGGGCTGCTGACCCTCACTAGTTAATAATGCCACCCCAGAGAAGTCACGTTTTAATTTGTAGATTATAAGTAGGTACTTCTAGAAAAGTGCTTTTCATCCAAGGAATTAAAAGTATCCTTTCTTCCTTCCTTGGATCGAACCCGATTGATTCTTATGTCATATATAAAACAAATAGTACCTACAAACTTACTAGTCTATAACCCAACTAATTTTTTTCTCATAATCATGTATAAGGATATGCCCTTGTAGTCTTAAGTTAGGCTTAAGGTTGCCCAAAATGCTCTGTGTGACCGTGGTCTTTTGACATGCAAAGTGTCACCCATTTCTGTGTAAAAGAAATATAGTATGTTGAAATAAATTTGTATTTGTATATTTTCCAGGTGCTGTACAACCCCCTATGGGCTTGGCACTTCCCCTGAATAAAATGATGTAAATAACTTTTTATTTTGGCATTTAGTAAACCCATAATTCAGTGAACTAATATTGGAGAGAAGATGGTCGGTGACGACATTTGTGGACAAAGATGAGATTGTTTTGCTGTGATCGTAATAATGGACAATTCATTTGTCCGTTGTTTCTGAATCGGTTGACAGAGTAGATTTTGTTCTGTATTTCTGATGCTAATTAAATTGATTGCTTACTGTACATAATTTTACTTTTCATAATAGTCATGAGGACACATGATATTAGCGTTCGTATATGTATTATATTAAATTTATGATCATTTCTCTTTCTATGTGTGCATAATATCTGTGTGTGGCAAGACCATAGTAAAAAATAAATAAAAACTTAGTTGTCTTCCTCTGCTCCACTTTTGTAATAAAGAAGGCCTGCCAAGGGCTGCAGAAATGTTGTCTTATAGGTATATGAAAACTCCAATGGAAATAAGTCACTTTGTTTTACTTTATTTTGGGTTATCCTAGGTAATTTACACATATGTTAAACTATGTATGATAATTATACTTATTTGTACCTGTACTTAAATAAACTTAGTATAGAACAGCACATGTAAGGTGAGGTATTATGATGAGATTTTTTTTATATTATTGAATTTCTGTATCATAATTAAAAAAGTCATAGTCAAAGTCTATTTCCCCCAAAATATAATTAGAAGCTGCAATGATTGAGTTCATACTTCATTTATGATATAATTATGATAGTATCTAGTAGTTCCCCGTATCCATGGGGGATGTGTTCTAAGACCTACCATGGATACTCGAAACTGTGGATAGCAATGAACCCATATGTAAGTCGTTTTTTTTATTTACACACATACCTATGATAAAGTTTAATTGATAAATTACACACAATAAGTGAAGAATTAGCACTTTTTCATTGATGGGATGCACTTCACAGCTTCTCTTAGGCTTTGAAGAACTGCCACCATCACTACTTTTGTGCTTGGGGTCATTATTAAGTGAAATTAAGGCTTATTTTCAGGCCATGGTAAACCGCGGGAGCTGAATCTGTAGATACGGGGGTCATACTTTACTACATATAATTTGATACATATACATGCTCAAAAGAAAAACCACTTAATATGCATTATCAGTCATCCTCGGCCATATCCTTGCCAAGTTGACTTTATAATCTGATTACACGTAAATTTATACACTATCTCCAAAACCATTAATAAATTTTTTTTTTTTTTTCAACAAGTCGGCCGTCTCCCACCGAGGCAGGGTGACCCAAAAAGAAAGAAAATCCCCAAAAAGAAAATACTTTCATCATCATTCAACACTTTCACCACACTCATACATAATCACTGTCTTTGCAGAGGAGCTCAGATACGACAGCTGAGAATAGTCCCTCCCAGCTGTCACTATCTCAGACCCCTCCTTTAAAGTGCAGGCATTGTACTTCCCATTTCCAGGACTCAAGTCCAACTAAATCAATTAACTGGTTTCCCTGAATCCCTTCACAAAATGTTACCCTGCTCACACTCCAACAGATCGTCATGTCCCAAAAACCATTCGTCTCCATTCACTCCTATCTAACACGCTCACACATGCTTGCTGGAAGTCCAAGCCCCTCGCCCACAAAACCTCCTTTACCCCTTCCCTCCAACCTTTTCTAGGACGACCCCTACCCCGCCTTCCTTCCCCTACAGATTTATACGCTCTCCAAGTCATTCTACTTTGATCCATTCTCTGTAAATGACCAAACCACCTCAACAACCCCTCTTCAGCCCTCTGACAAATACTTTTAGTAACTCCACACCTTCTCCTAATTTCCACATTCCGAATTTTCTGCATAATATTTACACCACACATTGCCCTTAGACAGGACATCTCCACTGCCTCCAGCCTCCTCCTCGCTGCAGCATTTGCAACCCATGCTTCACACCCATATAAGAGTGTTGGTACCACTATACTTTCGTACATTCCCTTCTTTGCCTCCATGGATAACTTTTTTTTGTTCTCCACAGATACCTCAATGCACCACTCACCTTTTTTCCTTCATCAATTCTATGGTTAACCTCATCCTTCATAAACCCATCCGCTGACACGTCAACTCCCAAATATCTGAAAACATTTACTTCTTCCATAATCCCTCTCTCCAATGTGATATCCAATTTTTCTTTATTTAAATCGTTTGATACCCTCATCACCTTACTCTTATCTATGTTCACTTTTAACTTTCTACCTTTACACACTCTCCCAAACTCATCCACTAACCTTTGCAACTTTTCTTTAGAATCTCCCATAAGCACAGTATCATCAGCAAAAAGTAACTGTGTCAACTCCCATTTTGCATTTAATTCTCCATAATTTAATCCCACCCATCTCCCCAATACCCTAGCATTTACTTTTTTTACAACCCCATCTATAAATATATTAAACAACCATGGTGACATTACACATCCCTGTCTAAGACCTACTTTTACCGGAAGTAATCTCCTCTCTCCTACACACCCTAACCTGAGCCTCACTATCCTCATAAAAACTCTTTACAGCCTTCAGTAACTTACTACCTATTCCATACACTTGCAACATTTCCCACATTGCTCCCCTATCCACTCTATCATATGCCTTTTCTAAATAAATAAATGCAATAAAAACTTCTCTACCTTTATCTAAATACTGTTCACATATATGCTTCACTGTAAACACTTGATCTACACATCCCCTACCCACTCTAAAGCCTCCTTGCTCATCTGCAATCCTACTCTCTGTCTTACCTCTAATTCTTTCAATAATAACCCTGCCATACACTTTACCTGGTATACTCAGTAAACTTATTCCCCTATAATTTTTACACTCTCTTTTATCCCCCTTCCCTTTATATAAAGGAACTATACATGCTCTCTGCCAATCACTAGGTACCTTCCCCTCTTTCATACATTTATTAAACAAAAATACCAACCACTCCAGCACTATATATCCCCCTGCTTTTAACATTTCTGTCATGATCCCGTCAGTTCCAGCTGCTTTACCCCCTTTCATTCTACGTAATGCCTCATGCACCTCCCCCACACTCACATCCTGCTCTTCTTCACTCCTAAACGATGTTGTACCTCCCTGGCCAGTACATGAAATTACCGCCTCCCTTTTTTCATCAACATTTAAAAGTTCCTCAAAATATTCCCGCAAATGATTCTTTGACGGTTTGGATTTTTAGTATTCACTCTTGTTGGAGTTTAGTATTTTCACCTTAAGTTATGCTATCTTTCAGAATACTGCTAAATTATATTAGGCTGAAGTAGGCACAATACAGAAAAGTTCCACTGAGCTATCTACAGCAATATTATACATTATCTATTAATTGAACTTGATATTTGCAGAAATGGTTTTTAGAAGCTCTTCATGATTAGATGTTATTTCGCTGAGAAGGAATATTTGTCATTGGTAAATGGCATCAAAGGAATCAGCAATGCTCTCTTCATTATTAAGGTAGATTTTTATGGATATCTATAACAAAATTTTGAGTACAGTACAGTACTCGGAATGCTACATTTTTGTGGTATGGCTTCTTATTTTAGAAGTACACACCTGTACAGTATAGGGTAGCATTTGTATATGCTGTACCAATAAAAATGCTACCCTATACACTATATGTTAAAATGTTTTATGCTGACTGGAGTTACTTTAAGCCTCCAGCATTTAAATCACTTTCTGAATGATAAAACTTTAATCTCTGAGTCTGTATGTATGTACAGTAATTTCCATTTTTAATTGTAGTTCATGTTTGCAATTAATAGTACATAAAGCTAAACTCATATTATTCTGTTTTTATTATTATTATTTTTAAAGTTTTTAACCTTTATATCATACTATGTAGTACTGTCTTTTGGGGCCCCTTCTGGTTATTTCTCAAACTATAATTCAAGTAAATGTTGTTTGTTTTACATTTTTAACACACTAGATATCTCCCACCGAGGTAGGGTAACTCCTAAAGAAAAAAATATAGGAAACACATTTACATTCATTCATTCAATTGCTGTCTTGCCAGAAGTGTGCTGATGTCACAGTTCATAATGCCCTCTGAACTGCAACAACCTCACCTCTCCTTCAGAGTGCAGGGACAATACTTCTCACCTCCAAGGCCTCAAGGTAGACTAATTGGTTTTTCTGATTCCATTCATAAGTGTACCAAATTATTGTATCAAAAACTACCTATCTGTTTTCTTGTATTATACTCTTTTTATGGACTTATAAGCAGTCAGATCTTGATGCATTTCCCCAAAATGGATTATACAGTGGACCCCCGGTTAACGGCCTGCTCCAAACACTAACAATTATGTAAGTGTATTTTTGTAAGTGCTTGTGTAAGTGTATGTTTGTGGGTCCAAAAGGACTAATCTAATTTAAATTATTCCTTATGTTAATAAATTCGTTCGGTAACGGCACTTGAACAGCATTCTGAAACGAATTATGGCCGTTAACCGGGGGTCCACTGTACATCATAAAATTTTGTTGAGTTTGTTATAACATGGGATGTATAGAATCTAATAATACAGTACTTGTCTGACATACACACACTATGGAATCACAATACAGACGATATTTTATACAACTCCATTGTTTACATCTGGTCATCTTAATGGGTATGACATACTTCCACTCATGGGTCCCACCCACCTATGACAATATCTTTGACTACTGTACCTCACCATTTCTTCCATTGGCTGCAGTATAAATGCCTCCTTTGTTGAGCTTCTGTATTAGATTCATTAATCATAAGGAACTAAACACTTTTCAAAAAATGTTAATCAAGGCTAAGGGACTGAACACCTTAAATTTACATCCCCACTAATCAGCAAGTCCTGCCCATCTGTGATGATGTTTTCAACTACTGCACCTCTCCTCTGGCTCCAATAAATCAAGACTAAGGGACAGCATCCTTTATTAAGGTTAATGAAGGACTGAAACACTTAAAATGACCTCTCTACTTCTTCTGCTGTCACAAGTATAAAAATTGCCTCTGTATGAGATTGAAAGATCCTGCTGCACAGGTGAAACATCTTGTCAATAAAGTTACCCAGGTGTTGCACTTGTGTCTTATTCCTCAACTTGTTGGTATTGTATACTTTGCCATTATTTAATGATACTTGTCTGACACAGTAACATCATGGAATCTTGGTACAGAATATGTCTACAATGCCTTTGCAAATCTTTGGCTCAACTTGTGGGCATGACCTACTTCCACCAGTGTGTCCCACCAACCTGGGATAATGTCTTCAACTGCTGCACCTCTGTTGATGAAAAAGACATATTCAATACCTTGGTATCTGCATTGATGAAATGTTGTACCTGTGCAGCAGGATTTTTCAGTCTTGTACAGAGGTGACTATAATACTAAAGACAATTAAATAAGTGGGGGAGGTAATTTTGACGTATTCAGTCCCTTAGCCTTAACAGAAGTTGTTAAATCCCTTAGCCTTGATCTATCTTAGTCAGAAGTATGAGGGGTAGAGACTTATACGTATATTGTACTGCATTTCTCCTCTGTTTCTGCATAAAGTCTCCATCCTAATTCCTCTGCTTAAAATAGATCAAGGCTGAACGATTAAGGGAATGAATCTGCTAAAATTACCTCTCCACTTCTACCATTTCCAATATAAAAGTCACCTTTGCATTAGATAAAAAAAAAAAAAAAAGCCAGCAGCACACATGATACATCTTGTCAATAAATGATACATAGGTGTTGCATGTGTCTGGTACTGTTAGCTAACTGTTAAATCTAAAAAAATAGATTGTTTTGCTGTAATCTTTAAAACAATGGACAATTCTATAAACAACAGACTTTGTCCTTTGTTTCAAAAGCAGTTTACCTAGTGGACCCTGACAGTAATAGAAATAAATGTCTGGAAGCAACAGATTTTGTGGAAACAACAGATTTTGTCTATTTTCAAAATTAATTTACCCAGCAAATAGTAACAATAACAAGACAATTCTGGAAACATCAGAGGGACTTTGGTCTTTGTCCAGATTTTGGCTGCTAAATCCACAATCTGTTAAATAAAAGTTTTACTGACTTGTTGGTAGTTTTGTGCTTACTGGTGAGCTCTTATTTAGGAAATAACTCAAAAGTATTTGTGACAAACTGGTAAGTCAGATGTTAGTCTTGCAGTAGGGTTAATAGTGTGCATGATTTAGAGATCTGTGATAACTAAAAGATGATGATAAAATTATTATAATATTAGTACTCGTATATGGTTTTAAATAAATAAAAAATCCTCCTCAGGAGAGTAGGGTTTATGTTGTAGATATGTCATATGATTGAGCTCATCTAGAATATTTGGTAATTATTGTGGATGTGTTTTTAATTAAATTTTTTTAAGAATTGATAATTACTTATTAAAAAATCTAAAACTGAAAGATGTAATTATTTTGTCATACATACAGTACTACATGTACATATATTTTTTAACGCCCAATGCTATTTTGTGTCTTGCAGATTGTCCCAGCAGTCGTTGGAACCAAAACTGTCGGTAAAATTGAACAAAAAGCTGGGAAATACTTTACTCATCTATGTAGCATTGGTCAATTTGAAGAGAAAATGTTTGTTTTAACAGAACCAAGAAATACACAGTTTGTTGATACAGATGAAAATTCAAGATCATGTAATGATGTTTGTAGCCTTGACAGTAAAGAAATATGTTGCAGTGTTTATGATAATGCACATTGTTCTCTTCATAATGAAATGGAGGTTATACCCAGGGAAGACGGCCACTGTAAAGCTGACTCTGATATTTTAGGTTACAGTGTTATAGAGAAACACAAGTCTGACTCATGCTTGACAGTTCGGATTGCAGTGAAGAAAGGAAATTCGTCAATAAAATCTGAAGATCAGAATGCAATTAATGAAATAGCCCATGAAGGTGATTCACAGAATGATCAGATGCCAAGGTGTATGACAACCCCTGGAATGTGGAAACCCCCTCGACGTAGAAAAAAGAACTTGTATTCAGGAAAGCGAAAAAAGAGCTTTCGGATAGAATGCATGGTACCAGGTTGTTTTACAAGAGCATACTCCAGTAGGTTTGTTAAATTCCCAGATGATGTTGAGTGGAGAATAAAATGGGCCAGAAAATCTAAACTAAATGAAAAGTTCCCAGATGTAGATCCCAGAGAAGTTTTACCCGGAAGAATTGGACTATGCATGGGACATTTCAGAGAAGATGATTTTCACGTCATTTGCCGAGGGGATGGGAAGGTCTGCCAACTTAAAATGGGGGTGGAGCCCAGTATTTTTCCTTGGGGTGAATTACCATCAAATGTTAACTCTGCCATGAGTCTCTTTGAGAATACAAAATTTAGCCGTGAGATGAGGCTGCTGAATATAATGAAAGATGAATTGCATAGCAT
Source organism: Cherax destructor (assembly GCA_009830355.1). Taxonomy (NCBI): domain Eukaryota; kingdom Metazoa; phylum Arthropoda; class Malacostraca; order Decapoda; family Parastacidae; genus Cherax; species Cherax destructor. Next base: position 81,768 of record WNWK01007478.1, on the reverse strand, counting down.
GATAAATCCTCCCAAAAGATTTTGTACTGTAGTTCCAGAAAATACTTTGAATTTGAGTGAAAATAATACGTTGAAAATGGAAAAATCTAGTATAGACCATCATGACATCCCCAAAACGAGTAAATTTACGGAGTCGAGTAACTGTGAAACAAAAATCCTAAATGAGTGTGAGGATACCTCAACAGATCCTCTAGATACATGTCAGAGTGACGAGTTTTGGAGCTTTCCAAGGACCCGTAAATTTAGAGTACCAATTAATTATGATGAAAGTATTTTATCAGAAGAGAATGATGATTTGGAGGGTGATGAAAGTAAATCATTAATTTGTTATTCTTCAAAAAGAAATAAAAGTAGAATGAAATTACATTCTGAATCAAAGATAGTAAGTGAAAGTGCAGAGTTGGAGGGTGATGAGAGTAAGTCTTTAATTTGTTATTCTTCAAAAAAAAAAAAAAATAGAGTAAAATTACATTCTGAGTCAGTGGTAATAAATGGAAATAAAGAAATTGCAAAGGATTCTCCAGAGATTGTTGAAAACAATGGCATTACTTACAATCACCCGAGGAAATGCAAAATGGAAGCAAAGGCTGTTTCTGAGTCCAGTAATGTACGAGAAGTTGATGAAATTCTACAATATTCCTCAGACCAGGAAAGCAATAAAGTTTTTGACAATTTCCTAATGAAGCAAGTTAGGTTCCCTCGTAAATCTAAGTTAAATAGTGGACTTTGCTCTATTATTACTGAGAAAAATAACAGTGTAACTTCGAAAGACAAGACGTTTGCAAGACATGAAAAACAGTATGACAAAAAAACAAAAAGAAAAAATGTAACAAATTTAAATTGTAATGAAGAGTGTGTGTATGATATTAAAATAGAGAACTGTGAAGTAGAGGTACCTGAAGTAGATTTTAATAATGAAGATTCCAATCCATCTTTTTCCATGAATCAAGAACAAATATGTGGAGAATTCAGTCATTTTCTGTCTCCCATTTCAAATAGTACATTGTCTAATGAACAGCCGTATCAAGATGTCCTAGGCTCTCTAAATGCTCAAATAATTGCATCATGTATAGAAGCTGCCATGACTCCCATGATGGCCAAGTTAGAATTGTTTCAGGGAAAAGTGGAAAGTAAAATAGAACAGTTGGAGGGTAGAGTCAACTCCCGTCTGGAAAATCTAGAGGGAAGAGTTAACTTATGCTTAGAAAAACTGGAACATGTGAACAACAGTCATCATTCTAAATCTTCAACTATATCATCAGGTATTTGGCTGAATAAGTGTGATCATGTCTCAGAAAATTCCTCTCATATAACACCCTCAAATGGCATGACAACTCCAGTGCATTATACAGATATCAGTCTCAAACCATTTGCCATCAGTGAAACAGAATATGAGATGATGGAAGGCTAAGTAGAGGTGAAGTGCTGAGAAAGAAGCACGTTGTAAATGATTTCAATGTAACAAACTTTAGGTTGTGACAAAACTGGTAAAGCATAACAAAATACTGTAGATCCTGGTGTTACATTTACATGCTTAGATTAAAGTGTCATAAATACTAATTGATGCAAAAATGGGAAACTGCTTGGACAGAAATATGAAAGCCAACTAAAAGAGATGTGTATTTTGACCTCAGTGAGAGAAGACTCTTCAGCCTTTGAAAGGTTTCTAATACACCAAAATATACAGACCCCTCTTATTTGTGTTTCATATTTCTGTTCGAGTAATTTCTCACTTTATATTTACTTACTTGTCTGTACCTGGTGATGCTAAATAACTGGAGCTGTTAGTCAGCTGTATGCATAATTCAGCAAAATAAAAACTAAAGTTGATTGAAATTATGAATTATCAGTACAGTACTGAAATTTTTTATAGATTTTTGATATCATCTGAAGATTGGCCCCAAAGGAAAACAGTTAACAAAAGTTATACAAGAGGTCAATTTTATTTTAATATCCACCAAAACTAACCTAAAAAATCTTGCATAAGCTTGCTAAAATTTAAGTAGTATAAAATTACTTATTTTACTTTACCTGTCTTTAAGAATGTGCTTAACTTTATTTAGCTGTTTTTCTTTGAGAATAGTATATGTAAATCTTCTGGTGACTTCATTTTTTATGGACACTATTCATGCATGTCTCTTGTGGATGTGTTATTAATTTCTACAATACTTTTATTTATCTGATGTACTGTATGTACTACAAGTATGATACAGCTATAAATCCAGAGTTTGGTCAGAGTAACTCTGCAAGGGAATAAATACTATTGATAGGGATGGTTCATCAGTGGGTTTCTTGAGCAAAGGAGTCCATTAAGTTCATCTAGTTTCCTCATCCATTTACTAACTCATTAGTGCTTAACCTGACTGACCCAGTAATTTATACATATTTACAGTTCCACTGTGGGTGTGGATGTGCAATTAAATGTGGAAGGCTAAAGTTTTTAGAATGTTTTAATTAATAATTGTCTTAATAAAACTGATTATTATTATGCAATTTATGAAATGTAAAGGAATATATACTGGTAAATATTTTTTCTTATTTTGTTTAGTATTGTTTAATATATGATAATATAGTTGTTTAAATTATTTTAACACTTGCCATCTCCCACCGAGGTAGGGTGACCCAAAAAAGAGATAACACCTTCACCATCATTCATTCAATCACTTTTTCAAACTTTTCCTGGGGCAACCACTACCCCCTCCTTTCCTCCACCCTAGATTTAAACACCCTCCTAGTCATCCTATTTTGCTCTATCCTCTCTAAATGTTCAAACAACCTCAGCAACCCCTCCTCATCCATCTGAATAATATTTTTGGTAACCCTTCCTAAAATCTCCTTGTTCCTCTGTAATCATCCTCTTTGTCTTGCCTTTAATTCTTTCAGTAATAACTTTCATGCACTTACCCTGTATCTCACTAGGCTTATTTCCCTACAGTTCTTACACACTCTTCTATACTCTTTTTTCCCTTATACAAACTAACTACGCATGCTCTGCTAATCTTTAGGTGCCCCTCTCCTCATTGCATGCATATATTGAGGAAATACATCATTGACTCTAAAGCAACATCCTCACAAGCCTTTAACATTTCTATCTTGATCCCATGTATCCCAGCTATTTTACTCATTTTCATTTTACTCACTTCCTCACGTTCTTTCCCCACACTCACATCTGGTTCCACCTCACTCCTTCAAGATGTTATGCCTCCCTGCCCAATGCATGAAATCACTGCTTCCCTTTCTTCCTCAGCATTTAACAACTCAAAAGATTCCCTCCATCTTCCCAGTACCTCCACTTCCTTCTCCCATCAAATGGATCCACTTTTATTTTTTACTGCTAGATCCATTTGGAAAATGTAGATGCATAACACATGTATAATATATGTATATCATCTAAGAAAATAAAATGAGAATTTTTTAGTTTTTGAAGTGCAATAACAGTAGAAAAAATCATAAAACTACCATTTAACCAAAATGAGATGGTAAAATTTTCAAGAATAAAAAGGCTTAACTTTAATTGAATTTACTTCACCTTATTAATTCTGCAGTGTTTATTACAGTACTTCTTTAGTTTAATGAATGTTTTATGATTTTTTGTATTTTTTTATAATAACATCATTTTTCTCTTGTATTAGACAAGAAGTTTTTAAAATAATCTTGAAAGGTTGCTACAATAGTGATGGTCTTTATCCTGTCTTTGTTACTGTTAATACTCACTCTTTTTAATATTTATTTGATATCTAGCAGATTGTACATCATTATCTTGGCATGTTTAGTAGACATTCTTGATTAAAGATAAACTATATTTTCCTATATTTTTGTAAGAAACTCATAAATGATAATGTATCAGTTTTGTTTATTTGATTTTGATGGAACTAGCAATTTGTAATAAAAAATATTGTTATAGTGTATTTATATGATTCAAGGGATATAGCTGTTTGCCATTTACAGTTTTATTTTTAGCATTATGTACAGTGGACCCCCGAGTTTCGTAAAAAATTCACACCTGAAGTCTGCTCAAGCGCTATTACCGAACGAATTTACTCCCTTAAGGAAAAATGTCACGTAGGTTAGTCTATTTCAGACCCCCAAAATACACTTCCAGAAGCACTTACAATATTATACTTACATAACTGTACGATTTCCGGGGTTTACGAAACTCGGGGGTCCACTGTATATAGTTTTTGGAGTTAAAGGTAGACATAAAAAAAGTTGGAGTACAGACACACCTCACTAATACGGTGGTTTGGTTCTGGATAACACAATACACATGTACATACAGTGGATCCCCGGTTTACGTACTGCTCCAAACTCAAACAATTATGTAAGTGTATTTTTGTAAGTGCTTTTTTAAGTGTATTTTTGGGGGTCTAAAAAGACTAATCTAATTTACATTATTCCTTATGGGAACAAATTCGTTTGGTAACGGCACTTGAACAGCATTCTGGAACGAATTAATTACGTAACCCGGGGGTCCACTGTAATTTGTTACGTGAGCAATAGCGTTAGACCTAAAAAAAAATGATGCTTGATTCAGCTCAGTTAGTTGATGTGCACATCACTGCTGCAAACCATCTTAAGAGCAATGCAAGTGCCGATAATAATAAGCATAATATGTAATTAAAAGTGCAGTATACAATGGTACCCCGAGTTTCGAACTGTCCCAACTCGACCTCTTATGTAAGTTTATTATTGTAAGTGCTTTTATAAGTGTATTTTTGGGGGTCTGAAACGGACTGATCTAATTTATATTATTCTTTATGGGAACAAATTTGTTCGGTAACAGCACTTGAACAGCATTCTGGAATGAAGAAAGTTCGAAACTCGGGGTACCACTGTATTAGTTAAACATCTTAAAGTGAGGTTTTCGTATGCCCTAGTTTTCATACGATTCAGTTTTCAACGACTTTTTTCGTTGAAATTTTGTCCCAATTTTCGTACATTGCTCAGTTTTCGTACAGTTGAAAATGGTCTGTACCAAACTCGTCCGCCTATCTGCATGACTCGGCCACTCATTTCCCAGAATCGAGCACCCACACAAAGCATCCCATGCGTTCATAACTCGGTCTGCCTTTGTTTCTCATTGAGTGAGCATCACCTTGCGCGTTCATCCGAAACATTTTGTAATAATCCATTGGCCGATCTTGCCAGGATGTACGTACGTATGGGAAGTCCCCATCAATGATCAGTTCCATCCTGGCGAAGAAAAAAGAAATCAAGGAAGCTGATGTTGCGAAAGGGGTAAATGTGCTAACGAAACAGAAATCACAAACAGTCGAAGCTGTTGAGAAGTTGTTGTTGGTGTGGATCAATGAAAAACAGTTAGCAGGAGATAGTGTTTTGGAGATGATAATTTGCGAAAAGGCAAGGCAGTTGCATGCGGATCTTGCAAAGAAAAGGCCTGGAATGAGTGCTGCTGTTAGTGAATTTAAGGCCAGCAGAGGCTGGTTCAACAAATTCAAGAAGCGATCTGGCATACCCAGTGTGGTAAGGCATTGCGAGGCTGCAAGTTTGGACAAACGTGGGGCTGAAGAATTCGTTGATGAATTCAAGGAGTACATAGAGGCTGAAGGATTTCTTCCCCAACAAGTTTTCATTTGTAACGAAACAGGCCTCTTTTGGAAAACAAATGCCAAAGAGGACCTACATCACGCAGGAGGAAAAGGCACTGCCAGGACACAAGCCTGTGAAGGATAGGCTAACTCTTTTGTTTTGTGGAAACGCTATTGGGGATTTCAAAGTGAAGCTTTTACTGGTGTATCACTCTGAAAATCCCCGAGTGTTCAAGAAAAACAATGTCATCAACAGTAAATTGTGTGTGATATGGAAGGCTACACAATAAGGCATGGGTATCGAGGCAAATTTTCATTGAGTGGGTCAATGAAGTGTTTGGCCCGAGTGTGAAGAAATACCTCCTGGAAAATCAATTGCCACTCAAGTGCCTCCTGGTAATGGACAATGCTCCTGCTCATCCTCCAGGCTTGGAAGACCAATTGTTGGAGGAGAGTTCTGGAGGAATCACTTCAATATCCTCAACTGCATAAGCCTTATAGATAAGGCTTTGCAGGGAGTGACTGCCGGGACGATGAACTCTGGAGAAAATTGTGGCCAGAATGTGTCCTTGAGAAATCTATTGAGTCTTTGGGTTGGATGTGAGTGGCCAGGATGTGGAAGAGTTGGTGGACGACCACAGGAAAGAGCTAACCACTGAAGAGCTGCAAAACCTTCAACTGGAACAGCAACAGATCACAGCTGAGGAAATTGCTTCAGAGAAGGACATGTGTGCAAAGTGGAATGAGTTGCAAAGTTTTGTGGAGAAATATCACCCTAACAAAGCTGTTGCAAGCTGTGTCTGCAACATGTTCAATGACAATGCCTTGTTCCATTTTAGGCAAATCTTGAAGAGACGCCAGAAACAGACCTCTCTGGACAGACTTTTTGTGCGATGGGTCCAGTGACTCTCAACCTGGTCCTAGTGCCAGTAAAAGACAAAGAAGGGAAGTAACCCCGGATAGGGCCTTGATACCTGAATTCTTTATGGATGGGGATTTCCCTTCCAAACAATAACCTCTCCTCCCTCTTCCCTCCTTGCCGTCTTCCATACACCAACAAGAGTTTTCAATAAAGGTAAAAGTGATGTTAAATGGTCATTTATCCATTTCATTAGTCATTTATATTTATTTCTCATTGTTTTCTGTATGTAAAACTATAGTTATTCTCTATAAAATGTGTTTTTTGTTAATATTTTTGAGTGTCTGGAATGGATTAATTGGATTTACATTATTTCTTATGGGAAATATTGCTTCAGTTTTCGTACGATTTAGTTTTCGTCAGACTTTTTCGAACGAATTAATCACGAAAACTGAGGTTCCACTGTATGTATATACACGGCGTTCTTTTTGTCGATTAAGTATGTTTTCTTTTTTGGGTCACTGGCAGGAGATGACTGTTAAATTAAAAACTATTGTATTCTAACTGAACAGATATCTCCCACGAAGGCAGGATGACTCAAAAAAGAAAAAAGAAAACACATTCACCAGTTATTCAGTCACCATCTTTTCAAAAGTGCTGACATCACAGTCAGCTTACCCTCTGACTACAATATCCTCACCCCTTTTTCAGAGTGCAGGCACTGTCCTCTCCACCTCCAGGACTCTTTTCTAGCTAACTGGTTTAACTGAATCCTTTTTATTTTATAAAGGTTACATGCTCACAGTCCAGCAGTACATCCATTAAAAATCACTTGCCACCATTCACTCCTATCTAACACGCTCACAGTAGGCTTCCGAATGCTCAGTCCTGTAAAACAAAATGCTTCTTTTACCCCCTCCCCATCCCTCCCTCCACCCCAGATTTATACACACTCCATCCTCTCTACATATCCATACAATCTCAAAAAAAAAAAAAAATCTTAGCTCTCTGAATTTTACCCTTGGTGACTCTGCATCACCTTTTAATTTCTGCACTCTAAATTCTCTATAAACATTCAGTGACACTAATACCATGGCCCACACTCTTCAATCACACTCTAATACCACTTAGAAACCTCTGCTCCTACATAAATTCTTTAAAAACAATGGATGAAATTCTTCTCACTTCAGACAACAGACTCTGATTTGTACCTTATTGACTACAACATTGGCAAAAAACTCATTACTTATGTTGTCCAAGATATGATATTCCATGTCCTGAAGAGTTGAATGTATATTATCAACATAAATGATGCTGACCAAGCTGCCAAACTTATCATATTCGTACTATCTGCAACACCATCACCACAATACAGTGAGAGTCATCCCTCAATTCAAGCTGTGGAACTATTATTTTCCTACACACTTTAATACATTAAGACTTTACAGAATGCGCTCCATAATCAAAGAGCATTTCGATTTACAACACAGCCCACAGGTGGAGACAATACCCAAGCAAGATAATCAAATTAACTTTCAATTGACATGACCCCCCCACCTTAGTCTACATTGCAGGTTAGTGCGAGGGCTACCCAACCCCTCTTTGAAGATACCTGATGCCAGTGAGGGGCTCTTGATCCAATGAACTGGACTTATCCTTCCCCTACATTGAACCTGATTACCTTCCATTATCTGAGTGCTAAGTGACCATTATGGATTTAGCTGTCCCCAGATTAAAATAAATTTGGCTATGCATCCAACTGTTGTAGATGACACTCAGAATGCCTCAGTATGGGGAGTAGCATATCATAAAAATCCATCCTGTGACCACTTTTCGTGTCCTAACTGTGGAAAAGCATACCCCTTGTATTCTCATTGGTGCCATTTCCTTCAGAAAGGCGAGATCCAATGTATGAAGGAGAAAGAGGATTTGTCATGTAATTAAGCCATTCTCCATCTATGCCAACCAGGGACAATACTTTGCTCCTACACCAGAGTTGCCCAACAAATTCAGCACCCAATAATTACCTATACCGCAGTTTCTCCGCTGTCCAATTCATCTGATGTTCTCACCTCTGATATTCTTACCTCTTCACCAGCTGTTTCCTACCTCCCATTCATCAGTCACTGTATAACTCCTACCAGTTTAGCGCTTATCCATGAATACCTGGAGTATACCTGGAGAGGGTCTCGGGGGTCAACGCCCCCGTGGCCCGGTTTGTGACCAGGCCTCATGGTGGATCAGGGCCTGATCAACCAGGCTGTTACTGTTGGCCACACACAACCCAACGTTGCGTGTGGCCAAGTGGTTAGGTATGTACTGACTTCAGGTGCCTGTTCAGCACCTTTTGAGAGCCAGGGGTCTATTGGTAATCCCCCTTATGTATGCTGGGAGGCAGTTGAACAGTCTTGGGCCCCTGACACTTATTTTGTTGTCTCTTATTGTGCTAGTGGCACCCCTGCTTTTCATTGGGGGATGTTGCATCGTCTGCCGAGTCTTGCTTTCATAGGGATCACACTGAGACAAACTGATTGCTTTCATAGGGAGTGATTTTCGTGTGCAAGTTTGGTACTAATCCCTCTAGGATTTTCCAAGTGTATATAATCATGTATCTCTCCCGCCTACATTCTAGGGAGTACAGGTTGAGGAACTTCAAGTGTTCCCAGTAATTGAGGTGTTTTATCGCAGTTACGTATGCCGAGAAGGTTCTCTGTACATTTTCTAGGTCAGCAATTTCACCTGCCTTGAAAGGTGCTGTTAGTGTGCAGCAATATTCCAGCCTAGAAAGAACAAGTGACCTGAAGAGTGTCATCATGGGCTTGGCATTCTTAGTTTTGAAGGTTCTTATCCATCCTGTCATTTTTATAGCAGATGCGATTGATACAATGTTGTGGTCTTTGAAGGTGAGATCCTCTGACATCATCACTCCCAGGTCTTTTACATTAGTTTTTCGCTCTATTGTGTAGTTGCAATTTATTTTATACTCCGATACAGTTTTAATTTTCTCACGTTTTCCATATCGGAGTAATTGAAATTTCCCATCATTGAACTTTATATTGTTTTCTGCGGCCCATTTAAAGATTTGGTTGATGTCCGCCTGGAGTCTTGCATTATTATTATAATCAAGGGGGACATGCTAAACCGGTAGGATTATACAGCGCCTGTGGAGGGGGGATGTGGAAGGTATTCAGACTTAATTCAGGGAACTGGAACACAGATCCAATTTCCTAGATCAAGAGCTCCTCACCAGCATCAAGGAACCTTCCTTGAGGGGCTGGAGTCTTGCAGTGTCTTCAATGGAGGACACTCATGCAAATTCGGGTGTCATCTGCAAAAGAAGACACGGTGCTGTGGCTTACATCCCTGTCTATGTCTGATATGAGGATGAGGAACAGGATGGGAGCGAGTACTGTGCCTTGTGGAACAGAGCTTTTCACCGTAGCCACCTCAGACTTTACTCTGTTTAGTACTACTCTTTGTGCTCTATTTCTTAGGAAATTATAGATCCATCTACCAACTTTTCCTGTTTATTACCTTATCACGCATTTTGTGCGCTATTACACCATGGTCACACTTGTCAAAGGCTTTTGCAAAGTCTCTGTATACTACATCTGCGTTTTATGTCTTCTAGAGCATCCAGGACCTTATAGTGGTCCAGTAGTTGGGACAGGCAGGAGCGACCTGCTCTAAACCCATGTTGCCCTGGGTTGTGTAACTGATGGGTATCTAGATGGGTGGCACTCTTGCTTCTTAGAACCCTTTCAAAGATTTTTATGATATGGGATGTTAGCACTATCGGTCTGTAGTTCTTTGCTATTGCTTTACTGCTCCCTTTGTGGAGTGGAGCTATGTCTGTTGTTTTTAGCAGCTGTGGTACGACCCTGTGTCCATGCTCCCTCTCCATAGGATGTTAAAATCACATGATAGGGGCTTCTTGCAGTTCTTGATGAACACAGAATTCCATGAGTCTGGGCCTGTGGCAGATAATATCAGATAGGTTTGAGTCTACCAAATTATGTGTCTCGCTCATAAAAAAATCATTTAGGTCTTCGACTCTCAGTCTGGTTAGCGGCTCGCTAAAAACCGAGTCATAATGGAACTTGAGTAGCTCACTCATTTCCTTGCTGTCATCTGTGTAGGACCCATCTCGTCTAAGTGGGGGCCCAATACTGGATGTTGTTCTCGACTTTGATTTGCCATAAGAAAAGAAATATTTTGGGTTTCTTTCAATTTCATATATGGCTTTTAGTTCTTCAGACACCAGAGGCCACATCAGTGTTCATCAGAACGAGTACAGATATGTATCTTGACAAGCCTCATCTTAAACTAGAAAATAATATCGAAGGAGTTTTCATGATGCTGTGAAGGGGCTGTAATAATGTTGGTAGAATTACTGACAATAAGTTATGTACAAGGGCACATGCAAATGTCACATTAGTTACACATTTCCTATTACCTAACTGTGAAGGATTGTTGATTCAAGGGCTGTATGACCGCTGTGGTTTAGCGCTTCTATTTGATTATAATAATGTTGATTCAAGGAATTGGATTTGTTCTTGGATCATACAAGGAATTGGATTTGTCCTACCTTGGATCGATATGAATGCCTTCCGGGTGCTGTATGATCCCTACAGGTTTAGTGCTTCCCTCTATAATGAACGAGGAAAATACATAGTATCCTCAACTAAACCAAAATGCACAAATGTACCACTCGACACTGACTGCAACTCGTGATAATTCATTACTGTCATCATTGTCCAAATCTTGTACATACTTTTGGCATTCGCCTCTGTTTCACCTTCGCTGTGAAATGCCACACTTTAGTCATTATCAAACCAGGTTAATGCTTCAAAAAGATATGATGATAATAATAATGATGATAGCCCTGTCAATCCACACACAGATCCCTTCTTAACACCATACCTCTACCAATGTATATCAACGTTATTGACTACCTTAATCTATGGCCACCATCTACCCCTATACCTAGGAAATAATGACTATTGCAATGGGATATTAAAGGATACAGGGGAGAACTTTCCTGTTTTCTCATATCTATTTATTTAGAAAAATCTAAACTATTTTTATGTACTTTTACAGTCATAAAATGAAAGTTCCATTCCTCACCCTCAAATTTTCATTCATACCCCCACTTAACTATACAGCAGCCCACATCTTTTTGGACAAGTGGCAAACGATCTGCTCTTGTACCTCTTCCCCTTGTACCCCTTATCTTTAAATGATGTGCAAGTTTAAATCACTTCCCTACCTATGCCACTCTTTTATTAGGTGATTTTAATTCATCACTACCTCTGGAAAGTGGAAAATGGGTATAAACAAAGGGGATATAAATAAGGTCTTGAGGATATCTCTCCAAGAGAGAACCCGCAATAATGGATTCAAGTTAGATAAGTTTAGATTTAGAAAGGATATAGGAAAGTATTGGTTTGGAAATAGGGTAGTTGATGAGTGGAACAGTCTGCCTAGTAGGGTTATTGAAGCTAGGACCTTGGGTAGTTTCAAATTTAGGTTGAATAAATTCATGAGTGAGAGGGGTTGGATTTGAGTGGGACTCGCGCATGAGTGGGTAGAATTGTCAAAGCTTATTTCTTGGGTAGCATTGAAAATTGGGTTGAGCAAATATTCTGTTAGTGGGACGGATTGTGAAGGACCTGCCTAGTATGGGCCAACAGGCCTGCTGCAGTGTTTCTCCTTTCTTATGTTCTTATGTTCTTATGTATGTTTTGAATATTAGTGTTTCCCCAAGGAAGCTCCCTCGTTGCTGCTGAAGACCTCTTGATTCTTCCTTGGATTGACTCTAACTACCTCCCATTCCATATGTGCTGTATGATACCTATGGGTTTATCAATTTTCTGATAATAATAATAATAATAATAATAATAATAATAATAATAATAATAATAATAATAATAATAATAATAATAATGAACACCAGTGGTCCAATACACCTGGATCCCAGAACCTAGACTCGTTCATGTATAGATTTCTCTATCTGCGTCTCATCCACATTATTATAATTATTATAATCATGGGGGAGCGCTAAACCATAGGATTATACAGCGCATGGGGGTGGAAGGCATTCAGGCTCAATTCAGGGAACCGGAGCACAGATCCAATTCCCAAGGAACCTTCCTTGAGGGGCGTCTCATCCACAGAGCCAGAGTTTGACTGAACAAGTAATCATTTCCTTGTTTCTATTTCTTCCCATTCTTACACGCAAGCTACTTGCCGATTCTGGTGGCAATTTGAGCATGCAGATTATACACAACATAACTTTTTCTTAATATTCCTCCTTTGCAGATGAGCTTTTCACCACTTCTGCTGTCTCTCCAACTATAACTTATGCTTCAACTATGACTTCAATTTTACCTCACATTAACTACTTCCATTAACCCCTTCCCTTGTATACCCCTACCATTGAACAACCCTACCCTTTGCTCACCCATACCTTGGCACACCCGTACTCACAGCGCTCTATTCCATACAGGTTTAGCACTTAAAATTAATATAATTATTGTCATTACATGGACCTCAGGTAAGTGTAAATAATTTGACTCATGGTGGTTTCCCAAATTTTATCGCATAGTCCATTTGAAACAAGCATCTTGGACGACAACTGCCAGTACAATTGTTTTGTAGCTTACAACAAGCACATTGAGTTATGTAAACACTTAAACTTGATAGTAAACGTACGTTTACTATCAAGTCTTGAAAATGTATGATAGTCGGCAAGTATTCCACAGATTCTGCATCCTTGATGTTGCCAGTATGAAAATATCAGACCTCTTGGAGTTGCTAAGGCAATTCTGCATCATGTTCATGTTTTCAAGGGCTGCATTTATCCCTTGCCTTTCTTTAGCTTAAACTCGAGTGGGGAATTTACCATTCATGCTCCACAAACTCTCATCAATGCTGTCAGAGTGCCAACCAATAGCATTTAGGCCTGATGACTTCCATGTTCATATGCTTTCAATACTTATACCCCTCAAAGGAGGTGTCTTGATGCCGGTGAGAGGCTCATGATCCAAGGAATTGTTTCTGGTCACTTCCTTGGATCAAATCTGACTGCCTTCCATTTCCATAGGTGCTGTGTAATACCTTCAGGTCCAACAATCTTTCCCCTTTCCATGAATGTAAGAATAATTTATCATTATAGACCAGTTACTACTGTAGGTTGCTGGAACTCTTGGTAAACAAATGTGTGCTCTCTGTGAAACGTCTTGTGTGCTCTCTGTGAATCTGAACAAGATGTCCTCTCTTGAGCTACTCTACCAGCAGCTGAAGGAAGAACTGAGGGTAGCTAAGCTTGAGATACAGCGACTGACTGAGGAAAAAAAGAGGATTCGTAGTAATCCTCCTGTTGAGAATCCTCAAGCCAAGAAAGGAACCTGGACAGTGGCCGGAATGCATGGGACAAAGTTAAAGATCAAGAGGATGGATGGAGAGGTAGAATTAACGAAGAACCAGAAACCTGTTGTGGAAACATCGGACCGATTCTCCGTGTTACCCGATGAATGTGAGTCGACTACAGGGAACATCACGAACGACACCAAGGAAGGTAAGAACATTGTTCTTGTTGGGGATAGTCAAATTAGGTATATGGATAGGGCCTTCTGCTTGAAAGAGAGAAGTAGGAGACAGAGGGTTTGCTTTCCTGGGGCTGGGATGGAGGATATTGTTAGCCGTCTGGACGACATCATGAGAGGTAATGGGAGCAATCCTATTATCTGTCTCAGTGCTGGAGGCAACGATGTTGGCAGACGTAGGAGTGAGGACCTGACTAGCAGGTATAGGTCAGCAATAGACATAATTAGGAAGAAGGGTGGGAACCCTGTCATATGTGGTATTTTGCCAAGGAGAGGAGTTGAGATGAATGGCTGTCCAGGGCAATTGGTGTCAATTGCTGGCTGGACAAACACTGTAAGGATAATGCAGTACCATTCATTTGCAACTGGGACCACTTCTATGGCCGAAATGACATGTATGCCAGGGATGGGGTTCACTTATCCAGGGCAGGTGTGGATTTTCTTGCTAGCTCAGTTGAGGGTGTTGTTAGGACTTTAAACTAGGATTAGTTAGAGGTATGGGTTTAGAAATGGAAAATAATGAATGTCGAAATATAGATCTAGGCTTTGATATAAAAATCTTAACAATAACAAGGACAGAAATAGGTATAGTGGTAAAACAGAATGGAGCAGGAAGGGTAAAGAGAAAGGAGGGTCTTTAAAAGTGTATTATACAAATAGTCGTAGTGCTAGGAATAAGATGGACGATTTGAGATTATTTGCAAGTGCAGGTAACATTGATGTATTTGCCATAACTGAGACGTGGTTCAATACGAAAAATAGGGACATGCCTGCTGAATGTCATATACAGGGTTTTAAATTGTTCCAAGTAGACAGAAGTTTCGGGAAGGGGGTGGAGGGCACTGTATGTCCGAGATCGCTTGAACTGTTGCATAAAAAGGGAATAAAGTCTGAAATAACACATACAGAGTCTGTCTGGATAGAATTTTCAGAGGGGCATGAAAATTGATTTTAGGTGTGATATACCGTCCCCCAAACTTAGATAGGGACCAAGGGAGACTACTATGGAGGAAATTGTTAAGGCCACAATGCACGATAACGTAGTTATTCTGGTGACTTCAACTTTAGTCAAATTGATTGGAATTTTTGACTGGGAATTTAGAATCTAACGACTTCTTAGATGTAGTTCAAGATTGTTTTTGAAGCAGTTTGTGACAGAACCTACAAGGGAAATAACCTGCTTGACTTAGTTCTGGCAAACAAGGAAACCCTTGTTAATAATTTAGAAATTACAGAGGAACTCGGCGCAAGCGACCACAAATCAATTACCTTTGGCATTGAATGGAAGTTTCATAGTACGAATAACTCAGTAACGGTCCCAGATTTTCGCTTAGCAGATTACAATGGACTTAGAGAACACTTATCATCTGTGGACTGGGTAATGAAGATAGCTATCAATATGACAGTTTTCTGAACACTATACATGCTGCCCAAATAACATTTATCCCATATAAAGAAATTAGATCGAATAGAAATGACCCAAAATGGATGAATAATAGGCTCAAATATCTTTTAGGGCAGAAGAAAGGAGTTTATAGGCGTATCAAAAGAGGTGAGGGTCATCTTATGAGTCAGTATATTGACATTAAGAGGGGCGTTAAAAAGGGATAAGAAAAGCTAAACGGGACTACGAAATTAAAGTTGCTAGGGATTCGAAAACTAACCCAAAAAGTTTTTTTCAGGTGTATAGAACAAAAGTTAGAGATAAGATAGGTCCCCTTAAAAATAATTATGGGTATCTTACTGACAAAGAGAATGAAATGTGCTCTATTTTTAATAATTATTTTCTCTCGGTTTTCACTCAGGAAGACATTAATAATATCCCAAGAATTAGGTATTTTAGTGGGCCTGAAGAAGATAAATTATGTAGTATCACAGTCACTAGCGAAAAGGTTATCAAACAGATAGACCGTTTGAAGCAAAATAAATCGCCAGGCCCTGATGAGCTTTTTTTCAAGGGTTCTTAAGGAATGCAAAATAGAACTCTGTGAACCCTTAACTAACATTTTTAACCTATCTCTTCAAACAGGTGTAGTGCCGGATACGTGAAGATGGCTAATGTAATTCCTATTTTTAAAGCAGGGGACAAGTCGTTACCATCAAATTACCGCCCAATAAGTCTAACATCAATTGTAGGCAAATTACTAGAGTCGATTATAGCTGATAACATAAGAAGCCATCTCGATAGGCATAATTTGATTAATGATACTCAGCATGGATTCACCAGGGGCCGTTCCTGCCTAACTAATTTGTTAACTTTTTCAGTGGGGCTTTTGAGGCAGTTGATAATGATAAAGAATTCGATATCGTTTATTTGGATTTTAGTAAGGCTTTTGATAGAGTACCACATCAGAGACTGTTAAAGAAAGTGGCTGCTCATGGCATTGGGGAAAAGTGTTGTCATGGATCGAGTCATGGCTCACCAATAGGAAGCAGAGGGTGTGCATAAATGGGGTTAAATCGGAGTGGGGATCTGTAACAAGTGGCGTTCCTCAGGGATCGGTTTTGGGCCCGTTGTTGTTTATAATATATATAAATGACCTTGACGAGGGAATTACTAGTGATATGAGCAAATTCGCTGATGACACGAAGATAGGTAGGATAATCGATTCAGACGTAGATGTCAGTGAACTACAGGAGGATTTAGACAAACTCAATTCCTGGTCAGAAAAATGGCAGATGCAGTTCAATGTAGATAAATGCAAAGTTCTAAAGCTCGGGAGTGTCCATAACCCAAGCACTTATAAGTTAAATAACGTAGAACTTAGCCATACAGATTGCGAGAAGGACTTGGGGGTGATGGTAAGCAGCAACCTTAAACCAAGACAGCAATGCCTAAGCGTACGTAATAAGGCAAATAGATTACTGGGATTTATATCAAGAAGTGTTAGCAACAGAAGTCCAGACGTTATATTACAGCTTTATACATCATTAGTAAGGCCTCACCTAGATTACGCAGCTCAGTTCTGGTCTCCATATTACAGAATGGACATAAATTCGTTAGAAAACATTCAGCGTAGAATGACTAAATTAATACATAGCATTAGAAATCTTCCTTACGAAGAAAGATTGAAGACCCTTAAATTACATTCACTTGTAAGACGTAGAATGAGGGGAGACATGATCGAGGTATACAAGTGGAAAATGGGTATTAACAAAGGGGATATAAATAAGGTCTTGAGGGTATCTCTCCAAGAGAGAACCCGCAATAATGGATTCAAGTTAGATAAGTTTAGATTTAGAAAGGATATAGGAAAGTATTGGTTTGGAAATAGGGTAGTTGATGAATGGAACAGTCTGCCTAGTAGGGTTATTGAAGCAAGGACCTTGGGTAGTTTTAAATTTAGGTTGGATAAATTCATGAGTGAAAGGGGTTGGATTTGAGTGGGAATTGCACATGAGTAAATAAAATTATCAAAGCTTATTTTTTGGGTAGCATTGAAAATTAGGTTGAACAAATATTCTGTTGGTGGGATGGAATGTGAAGGACCTGCCTAGAATGGGCCAACAGGCCTGCTGCAGTGTTCCTCCTTTCTTATGTTCTTATGTTCTTATGTTCTCGTGTGGTACTCAAAAGTCTGAAAGTCTCTCATTCCTCTTCAGTTCGGTTTCAGAAAAAAAATTTCACCACATGTATGTCCCTTGATACGTCCAGTTTCCTCTTTATGACAGACAGGGGTCTATTGGTAATCCCCTTTATGTATGATGGGAGGCTGTTGAACAGTCTTGGGCCCCTGACACTTACTGTGTACTGAGGGCATCACTGCTTTTCATTGGTGGTATACTGGGTCTTGCTTTCATAGGAAGTGATTTCGGTACAAAGATTTGGGATCAGTTCCTCTAGGATTTTCCAGATGTAAATTCTGATGTACCTTTCTTGCCTGCGCTCCAAGAAGTACGGTGTACTGGAGTACAGTGATAGTCTATATATATTCTCCAGAACTGCAGTTTTGCCTGCCTTGAAAGGGTCTGTTAGTGTACAGCAGTATTCCAGCCTAGATAGAACAAGTGACTTTAAGAGATTCATCATTAGCCAAGTATCCCTTGTCTGAAGGTTCTCATTATGCATCCTATCATTATCCTCGCATTTGTGATAATGACACTGTTGTGGTCCTTGAAAATGAGATCCTCTGACATTATCACACTTAAGGTCGTCACATTTTCACTGGGAAATTAAAGACAAACTCTTCTGTGTCTACATTCAGCCCTAATCGTGCTTCAGCTAGATTATGGAGACCAATATATATTCCCCAGCCTCCCCAACTATTCTAATTTTGATCCTTTATCACTAGGAATTACGACTGTGTCCCAAGTGAGAGACTGAACACAGGCAAACTTCCATCTTTGCAAGATCAATGAGATGCCCATTATTTCTCAATTTTGTCTGCTTTTCACACCTCAACAATTCTCCCATTCACAGAATGCTTGCACTATATTAAGATTAATTCAGTTAACCGGCAATCGCATTTATTTTGTCATTTTATTCTGCGTATTCGAGCACTAGTAACAAGTTACTATTTACCTTTCCTCCCTCATTAGGAAGTTCTGATCATTTAGGTTTGCCCTTCTCTTCCTCCACGCTCTATGGCTATATGGCTCTTGTAGGTTTAGCTCTTCATTTTGATTATAATAATCCATGCTCTAAGGCTCAAAAAGTCTACTGCAAGCTCATCTTCAGTCTTCTTGAACACTTTCAATCATATTTTCGTTCAATGACCATGTACACCAATTTTAAAATCTACATCTCAAGATGGAGCAGGGTACGCGTTTTTTTTTTTTCAAGAAAGATTAGTCCAAGGATATATAGAAGAAATAGTTAACTCTACACAAATAATCCCCACACAGGAGAGAGGAGCTATGACGACGTTGTGACTTGGACCATTTACAAAGTCACTTTGTATATGGTCCAAGTCGGACAGAAACGTCGTGGTAAGCTTCTCTTGTGTGTGGGTTATTTGTGTATTGTTCCAGTTACGGTATTATGACTTTTGGTTCTTTAGCCAACTCTGTCACAAGAGTTATACGCAATACTCGCTGCTATAACACGCATAACTCTGTCACAAGAGTTATATGCAATAGCGGCTGCTATAATACGCCTCGCAACTATGCCCCTCTTCTTATTCATTGTTATTTCTGATTCCTGAACCATATTCTGGTTCAGGGCTTCACGATGGCTATAATATTGCTAATCCTTTCTTTCCACACTCCCTTCTGAAAAAAATCCAAGTGAGGTTTTGTGGTGTGACATTTCGAACCGACGTTCACTTATAATTGATGACCATCTCCCTGGAGTTGACGTTTGACTTGGATGCAACGTGGGCTTTCAGTGAGGGACGAAGAGGAACGCGATACTCGCCCTTACAGGTCGCATCCAGATGGGTCTTAATAGTCAACTCACATAATAGGGTGGAATCCGCCTTTCAGCCGCCCTCGCCATCATACTGACATTTCCGCTTTAAAATTATTCACGAGACCTTGACTCACTGAGATCATTTTGTGGTTGAGGGAGATTAGTTGAGTAGATGACCCTTCAAGTCATGGGGGTGTGGCTAGTTGCTAGTAAAGGCCTCGTGATATAAGGAAATGGAAATACCATCCCATTCCTCGGATTAAACCAGATAATCTCCCATATTGGTTTTTAGGTTAGATTGGGTTGTAACCCAACCTAACCCAAGTCAACCTAACCCAACGATAAAGTATGCCGTAATGGTCTAAACTCTACGGATTGAGTATGCAACATTTCAATTACCCCCCTTTAATCAAATCGCAAATTATAATAATACATGTATAACCCCCAAAAACATCTATAACAATTTGCACAGCCTTTATATCGTGCAATTTAAAGTATAAATTATCCCCAAACTCTGTGGAGTCTCTAAGCTAAATAAGGATCAGTAATTAATGTCAGCTAGGCCTGTATACATGGTACATGTACTTGTAGAAATAAATTAGCATTTTTTTAATAATTATATTAATTTAAAAAAGAGAGATGACAATACTGGGAGATGGCAACTAGTGTGAGAGAGCAAAGCAAGATGGCGGCAGTGGGGAGCTCTCAGTGTACCCTGGGAGACTGAGTAGGTTACTCAACGCTGTGCTTCTCTTACTTTTTTTAATCTCTTAGCATCTCTCCCTCCCCCGCTCTCGTCTCACTGAGATTATACATCCTGCCTGTGAGTCTCTTGCTTTATCTCTATATCTCTCATCCCCTCCCTTATGCCCTCACCTCACTGAGATAACATCCTGCCTGTCAGTGATTCTCTTATTCTTTTATTATCTCTCAGTATCTCCCTCCCCACCTCTCTTATTCCCCAGACTCCCGTCATCCAGGAACCTTCAAAGGCAGATCTTACAGGTATGCTATGTTTCCTTGAGGCGCTGAATAATCCACGAGGGTTTAGCGCTTTTTTGACATTTACAATATACAAGGCATGTTTACACGTGATATATTATTTCAATAACGTCAGGGCAGGTCTCCTTTTTACACCTGTTGCCTCTGTTTCCCCTCTAGCACCTGTTAGTCAGCAGTTGTAGGTGGCATCATGAGTATAGTGGGACTGGGCGGTTGATAGTACCCTCAGATAATTTTGGAAAACAGGCGCTATAATGACCTCAAGTATAGCGGTCCTCGTGAATATGATTGAAAAGGTCAGCATTGAGTCTATGGCCTGAATGATTTTATTACGTAAATTCTCCAGTGTTAAGTGGGTCGTGCAACTGAGGCATTTATATTTTTTTCCCTTTGGGGAAAAAAAATGTTTTTGGTAAACCCCTCAAGCCCGTCCCCGAAATAAACGGAACCCAACCTTTTTTAGGAGGGGTTAATTGATAATGAATTGGTCTTTACCGTAGGCTGAAACTATAACTTTCTTCATTGCGTAATTCATATGATACTAGAGAATTTATATGATAGCTATCAATACACTGAACAAGGTGGCCATAAACTCAATATTAACCAATGATAATAAACGGGCTTTGAGATGAACTGAAGCAGGGTAACAGCCCGTAGTCTGTAAATTCGTTTGAGTGAAAAATAATACTAAGGTTTGGCTTATGCAGCAGTTCAAATTATCGAGAACCGGACTCATGTCAACGCTTTTTATCGCTGAATAACTCTGGTATATATAGTAGTAGTATTTGTACCTGAAAACTATCATTCCTCGACTCCTGCAGTGTCCCCTGGTTAGGCTAAGGGAGGGAAAGAAAATTAATAAAACTGAAAATGATGGTTAGTAGTCTTTACCTTTTATGGGAGGTGCCTCCTTGATGTCAGTGAAGGGCTCTTGATCTTAGGAACTGAAGATACCCTCTCCTTCCTTGTGGGCAGATCGGATTACCTACTATATAAACCGTACCACGGGTTCAATCCCCACCCATGGTATGGCTTGTTACCAATCGTGTCATTACGATTTCGTGAGTCATATATATAATTAAGTGCTTTCCAAGCATAATAATAATGGACAGGACTGAATGAAGCCTCATCCAGGTTTCAATTTTATTTTGTGAATTGTACGGTGTCGATGAGAGTTTATAAAAGTTTATACAATAATTTCACACGGAAATTTAAACCAGTGTAAGAAAGAAAAAATTAAACCGTGATCATAACTTTTACATTCATGGGGAGCGCCAAACCTGTACGGGTTATGCGGCGCCTGAGGGAATGGAAGGCATTCAGGATTAATTCAAGGAATTGGATCACATGTCCAATTCCTTAGATCAAGAGCCTCTCACCAGCATCAAGGAACCTCCCTTGAGAGGTATCTGTGATCATATATCGGCAAGTGAAAAATTAATATTATTAGAGC
Source organism: Cherax destructor (assembly GCA_009830355.1). Classification (NCBI taxonomy): domain Eukaryota; kingdom Metazoa; phylum Arthropoda; class Malacostraca; order Decapoda; family Parastacidae; genus Cherax; species Cherax destructor. Next base: position 59,948 of record WNWK01007478.1, on the reverse strand, counting down.
TTCCCCATCATTAATTTAACGACGGGGAAGCTCTAAATATGTACCATACAACTCCTGGGATATGAAAGGTAATGAATTTTGATCTAGAGAAAGGCGAGGGTAGCTATAATTATAGAAGGGTCAAGGAATTTGTAGAAATGTTGCCAAGGCGAGCAAGAACGTGAAAAAGATTGTCTTCGGATTAGTAAACCCAGGGGATTAATAACCCAGGAAAATTCAAGATTAGTAATCCCAGAGGGGTAACACCACGATAACCTATGATTAATAATCCGGGTTTTTTTTTAACCTACAATAACCCAAGACGTTTCACTCAGTGCTGTGCTGTATCGGACATACAGGAACAAGCACATACAAGGTACTTGGTATCTTATTACTAGGCTCCATATAATATACTACGAGGTTTCTTTAACATGCAATGTGGTATAACACATTACGAGATCCATTATAATGCGCTGGGGTGCCTTCCAATGCGCTGTCATGTCAGTTACAATGTACTACAAGGTACCTTATATATTTCAAGGTAATTTATTAAGCCCTACGAAGTACCTTATAATACGGTACAGTGAGCAACACGATACCTTAAGGTATTCTTCCACTGAACTACCAAGGTACCTGATAATACTACCACTGAGCTACAAGGTACCTTAAACCACTAAGGTCCAAAGTACCTTTTAACTATATCACAGATGGAGTGGAAAATAAACCATCCAGCGTAGCTATGAGTTAAGGCCAGAAGCAGTTTGACTATTGATAAGAGATTTTGGAAAGACTTATGCGAATGGTATTTTTTACTTACCTGCGTAATGTGTGAATAAACGTGAATGAAAGAGGGTATAAATGCATTTACAAGAATGATGAATGAAGGAAGGATGCCCTCGTAAAGGTAGGATGACCCACCATGATAGGGTGACTCGCAAAGCCAAGGTAATCCACTAAAGCTTTGCAAAGAAGAAAATGCATTAGCCATTCTTCGCTCCCAAAACCTGTTTTTGCAAAAGTGCTAAAAAAAAAAAATGAACTATAGATGACCCCTCGAGCTTCAACGTCTCCACTTAAGCTTCCAAGTATAAGCAGTGAACTTCCCACCTATAAAAATTAAAGCTAGATAACTGGATTCCACGAATGATTTCAGAGATCTTACGCTCTAACAGCACGTCTAGTCCCAAACACCACTTGTCTCCATTCCGATTTACCAAGTTCATAACATATACGCTCCAATCCCTGCCTTTTACAACCTCCTTCCAATATTGTCATGGACATAATGTACACCACATTTTATCGTTAAGCGTTTTTTAAATACAACAACAACAACAATAATAATAATAATAATAATAATAATAATAATAATAATAATAATAATAATAATAATAAATATAATTCGCTAAAGATTTGTACGTCGATTAATTGTGTTGTGCAACTTTCTACACGAACAAACCCTATCGACAACCTGTGTTTAAAAGATAAAAAATGGTTATAATAATTACCATAATTTTTAATGGGGTAGAGGGGTAAGCCAGCGGAAGGCCTCAGTCAGATGACTAGAAGCACCAGTGGCGGGTCGTCATATGACTAAGACCCACGACAGGAAACACTTGTCCTTACCTAACCAACAACCCGTGTTTTTCCCTGACTTACATTTCTCAAACTATCACACCGTCTTTTAATTTCTTGATGCCTTAATCACAGCAAATATTAGTCTCAAGCACATCTTAACTATCTCCAGCCCCATCTACTACTCCCGGCTCACTCCAGCCTTCTCTACAGCCTCCGGCTCCCTCCAGCCTTTCTACAGCCTCCGGCTCCTCCAGCCTTCTACAGCCTCCGGCCCTCCAGCCTTCTCACAGCCTCCGGCTCCCTCCAGCCTTCTCTACAGCCTCCGGCTCCCTCCAGCCTCCGGCTCCCTCCAGCCTTCTCTACAGCTTCCGGCTCCCTCCAGCCTTCTCTACAGCCTCCGGCTCCCTCCAGCCTTCTCTACAGCCTCCGGCTCCCTCCAGCCTTCTTTACTCCCCCCGGTTACCTCCAACCTCCTCTATTGCCCCAGCTTCCTCCATTGTGTCCATCCTCCTCTACTGCCTCTATCCATCTGCAATACCTGGAGTATACCTGGAGAGGGTTTCGGGGGTCAACGCCCCCGCGGCCCGGTCTGTGACCAGGCCTCACAATATTCAAAGACCATGCCTAACACTCACACAGAAGTGGCGATATGACTATATTCTGACTCATTCTGTTTTCTTGCTAAACATCCGGTGATTCACCTCATCCCTCACAGACCCGTGTGATGACTCGCTCACTACTAATTTTTACCTAAGAACTTAAGTGAAAATACAGATGCAAGACAAGCTTGTGTTGTGGCAGTAAATGATAAAGAATTCCGAAACTGTGCAAAAAAAGACACGAATGTAATATAATGCGAGCTTTTATTGACGTTTCGCTCACACAATGGGCTTTATTAAGTGACATGTGATTATGGTTAATGGGATTTAAAGTCTATCGACTTCATGGGGGTCATTAAGACTGCACGGTAATCTTTTCACCACCAGACAAGGTAGGTAGGTATAATATTTGCCAGGAAACAGGATAAGTGTTTTCTGACGAGGGTCTTAGTCAGTATGATGATCCGCAGCTGGAGCTTTTGGTCATCTGACCGAGGCCTTCCGCTGGCTTACCGGTCCAACCCTTTAAAAATTATAACCATTTTAGTGTACCGTACCAACGCGGGTTGGTTATTTAAACACTGTCTCAACTATTTGTTTTAGTTATTGCCAATCTTCATGCAATTTTATTCGTAAATGTCACTGCTTTATTTTCAACGCCTTAATAAAGAATTTTGATTAAGCACAAAATTACCAATAAAAATTGTAAAAATATTAAACACAATAAACCAAAAAGAATTAAATAGAAACACAAATAAACGGCGATACAAAATTATTTGTGATTTATTAGTTAAAGTGGCGCAAGGTTTTAGTGTATTAGAAATAGAAATATTATGCAAATGACTGTCGTTGTATAATAAATTTATTTTAGAAGATTTATTTTTTCATCTTTTGGTATAATGTGTTAGGAGAAATAGCGAATGTTGCGAACTGTCGAGGGCAGACTTATGTATTAAGACTTGTTCTTTGTGCGAGTGTGTGTGTTTTGTTGGTGTGTTTGTGGTGTGTGTTGTTGTGTGTGTGTGTGTGTGTGTGTGTGGAAATTGTGTTTGTGTGGTTGATGGTGTGGTTACAGCTTTTTACTGCACCTTTTGTGGTGCAGGTGGTAGTCCTGTCCGCTCTTCACTGACCTGGTGTGTGTTGTTGTGTGTGTGTAGTGAATGTGTGTGTGTACCACCTATTTGACTCACCTTTTGTGGTTGCAGGGTCGAGACTCAGCTCCTGGTCCCGCCTCTCACTGACCGGGTGTGTTGTGTGTGTGTGTGTGTGTGTGTGTGTGTGTGTGTGTGTGTGTGTGTGTGTGTATTGTGTGTGTGTTGTGTGTGTGTGACTCATATGTGTAAATGGGTGAGGGGGAGACAGCGGGAGAGAGGAGAGAAGAGGCAATGAAAGACATAGGCTGTTGTAAAAAGTGTGGTGTGGGGGGGAGGGGGGTGGAGGGGGGGACCACAGACCACTATGGGTGAGGGCCGAGACAGCTGGCGAGACCGTGTGTGTGTGTGTGTGTGTGTGTGTGTGGTGTGTGTGTGTGTGTGTGTGTGTGTGTGTGTGTGTGTGTGTGTGTGAGTGTGTGTGAGAGAGAGAGAGAGAGAGAGAGAGAGAGAGAGAGAGAGAGAGAGAGAGAGAGAGAGAGAGAGAGAGAGAGAGAGAGAGAGAGAGAGAGAGAGAGAGAGAGAGAGGGAGAGTGGGGAATACTTCCTACGGTCGTGCACTAGAGACGTATGCGTGTGTGAACATAAATAATTCCCCTGGAGGAAGTCAATATTACCCAAGACAGTGGCAGAAGATGCAATATTGACAGGTATGGATCACCCTCTTCACTGACTTTTGCGTTGCAGTTTGACTGGCTGGTAAGCAGATTAGCTAGTTGGCTGTTTCCTGACTGTCTGGTTGTCTGGTAAACCATTTGGCTGGCTCGCTGCTTGACAAAGGCCAATACAACACCGACAAAGGCCAATATAAGACTGACAAACCCCAATGCAATACTGCTAAAGGTCAATATAACACTGAAGAACAAGAATACAACACTAAAAGTCCCAGTATAACGCAAGTGAACACCAGTATTACTCAGATGAACAATATAATATTGATACTCACCATTATAACACCAAAGAACACCAACACTCGCAACACAAATACAATCGTACAGAACTGTGTTAAACTTTTTGTCTTTACAAATCAGAGTCTGTGTTCTCGGTAACAATAAACTTTAATGGCTTACCCAGTAATAATAATAATACTTAGGTGTATTTCGGTCGTTGCACACCATCCGAGAGGGTGGTTATAAAATTCGAGCGTATGTATATGAGTATATGCTTATACATGCATATACGTATAAACACTGACAAACTTTCATGTACACAAACTAACCTTAATTAACGAGTATATTCTGGCTGTAAGATGCATCAAACAGCATGGCGAGGCACTCTGAGATAGACTCGGATATATTTAAACTGACTCACGAAATCATAATCACACGATTGTAAACAAACTAGGGTACTGGTGGGGTTAGAACCCATGGCAAGTGAATCTTAAAACTCCAGGCCAGTGCGTAAGCCACTGGGCCAGCTGGCTACAATAAGATTCATCCAGGTAGGTATAGGGAGGTTAGCATTGGTCCCACTGTGACCACGAATGCTTACGCACTGGTCTGAAGTTTTACGACTCAGTCGCCATGGGTTCTAACCCTACCCGCTCCATAGTATGGTATATTTAACCCGATTTAACGTGAAAGGAAATTTCATACTAGTTTACACACAGAATTGGCAGATGTGCGCCTACGCAATTGAACTTTATTGTCCGCAGTCGTCGAATTATGAGGCATCTTTTTTTTTTGAATGAAGCTACAACACTGAGGGTTTGGGAAGTTATTGGAGCCATTCCAGTTGCTGGGTTCAGCAACTCGGGTGATGGGGGCACCCCGCACATGTTAAGTGTTCCTAGAATTTTGCCAAAGTTGCCGTGCAGCAGCGATGAAATTTTGAAAACGATTATATGAGGATTTCACGTGTAATACACGAAACAATTATGAAAATTTGGAGGAACAAAAGAAAAAAGGTAATGAAATTCAGGCAACTTGAAGGTCGCTTTTGGGGATTACTACTACTACGACGACGACGACGACGACTATTACTACTACTACGACGACTATTACTACTACTACGACGACTATTACTACTACTACCACGACAACGACTGTTGCTACTACTAGTACGACGATGACTATTAATACTACTACTACCACCACCACAACAACGACTACTATTACGACGAATCTTCATATGCCTACAACCAAGACGACGACGACTACTACGATGATGAGTACTACCACCACTACTACTACTAATAATGAGATAATTATTACTATTATTGTTATTTCACTCCTCACGTATGATTCCCCCTCCACTCTAAGATTCCCCTCCCACTACATGATTCCTCTCCTCACTGTATGATTACCCTCTCCCTGTATGATTACCCTCTCCCTGTATGATTATCATCTCCCTGTATGATTACCCTCTCCCTGTATAATTACCTCCCCCTCTATGATTCCCTCAACCCCCCCCCATATCAATGAATGGATATAAATGTGCTTGAAAATGTATAGAGAAACATTTGGAAAGGCGTAGAATTAGGTAATATATAATTGTTCTTATGTTAACTGTTGTTCTTTCATTGTTCAATTTCCTAAGCACTGATCAGGGAGTTTTTTTTTCAGTGTTACTTTGACCTGTTATATGAAAAATAAATTATTTTGAGATTGAACTCCAGCAGCCAGGTTCTGGACTATTCTCGCAACATGTCCATCTGCTCCTACTCCATTTTTTTGCAATGGACTCGTAGTGCTGTTTTCTTATGTTTTCTTAATGATCCTCGTATAGTCAATAGATATTAGGTCCCATTAACCATCCAGCCAAATCCTCCTGTTCCTGCAATCTTATCTCTTACCACCACCAGTACTACCACCGCCAGCACCACCCATTAGAATTATTCATACAGTGTAAGCACGGTATGTATAACGCTATATCTGGTGGCTGTAATATACAGCGTTATTATATGTTGCTCAGAAGTGCGTTATAAATCCTTCACTGATGGTGTACACCAATTGTTACGCTCAAATCTTGAATTCATAGCAATGTGTTCATTCTCCGCTGAGTGAACATTGATTTTTACAACACCTTTTTTTTATCGGCATTATTATGGAAAAGATTATTTATTGGCTACCTTTTTATATTTTATTCGTAAATAATTTATTCGTTAAATTTATTACACTAGTATCTTGGAAGGTGTTCCGCTCTTTCTTCCGTTTCTGAATTACATGGTTTGCTTCTCTGCTCGTTCTTTCCTTCGTCAGTCTTACCCATGATTCATTTCGACGTTTCTACCGTTCCTTCTTCAATCATTCCCACTTGTTCCTTCATTCATATTCCCACCCATTTCTCTGTTCATCTTTCAGTCGCTTCCTCCGCTCACTTCTATGCCCGTCCGTTCCACCTCTCGCTTCTATGCCCGTCCGTTCCACCTCGCTTCTATGCCCGTCCGTTCCACCTCTCGCTTCTATGCCTGTCCGTTCCACCTCTCGCTTCTATGCCCGTCCGTTCCACCTCTCGCTTCTATGCCCGTCCGTTCCACCTCTCGCTTCTATGCCCGTCCGTTCCACCTCTCGCTTCTATGCCCGTCCGTTCCACCTCTCGCTTCTATGACCTTCCGTTCCTCCGCTCACTTCTATGCCCGTCCGTTCCACCTCTCGCTTCTATGACCTTCCGTTCCTCCGCTCGCTTCTATGCCCGTCCGTTCCTCCGCTCACTTCTATGCCCGTCCGTTCCTCCGCTCACTTCTATGCCCGTCCGTTCCTCCGCTCACTTCTATGCCCGTCCGTTCCACCTCTCGCTTCTATGCCCGTCCGTTCCTCCGCTCACTTCTATGCCCGTCCGTTCCTCCGCTCACTTATATGCCCGTCCGTTCCTCCGCTCACTTCTATGCCCGTCCGTTCCTCAAGTTATGCTGGCAGTGAAACATCCCAGTATTGACCTAATGACAGCACCATCCCTTACTATGAATGACCCACATGGATAATAATAAAAATTATAATAACAATAATTCAAGGTAGCGTGTCTATCAGTCTCTTTCGCCTGTTTTAATTAATAAGAAATTCCATGCGATATTTGTGGCAAGGCATGAATTACAAAATTGATATAGTAGACATAAATGGCTCATCAGGGGGAAAAAATGTCTCGATGACTTGTTCACTGGCTAAGTGACCGCTGGAGTACCAGGGCTAATTTCACACTACATACTGTAGGTTAGGTTAGGGAAGGTTTGTCAGGAAACAGAACAAGTGTTTCTTGACGCGGGTCTTAGTCATATGATGATCCACCACTGGAGCTTTTGGTCATATGACCGAGGCCTTCAGCTGGCTTTCCGGTCCATCCCTTTAATAATTATGGTTATGATTATAACCATTTTATAACATAATGTAAACAATCAACGAATAACATTGTGCCCTACTGCACATCTCCGTTAACTAATACTATCATACTTATTAGTAAGTATGATAGTATTTCGCAAAGGAATTTTATTTGAAGCTTTGTACCCGTGGGTATCATTCGGGACAAGGAGTGGTGGAGGATCAATATTTTGGTCGCAAGAATGGTACAGTGGTAAATCTCATGAATTAAAGAGAGTTGTCAACAAGTAATATGTAAACATACATCTGAGGGCATGAATAAGGACGCATTTCATGTCTTCTTTGTTAAAATGACATAACATGTATTATCTAAAACACTGAGCTTAGGTATTACAAAACACTTGTGATAATACTGTAGACGTCATGGACTTGAGTTACTGCTATCGTGTGTGTCAGTTCCTGTCCCACCCAGTACAAAATATTAATTGTGTATATACAGAAGAATAAAAGTCACAATACCGTAGCCTGAACAATTCTCAACTGTTACACACTCAGGGAAGGAAATTTAAGACGAAGTTTCAGTCTGTCCTGGAGGAATATTAAGTCACTACGTGACTTGACAATGGTCCAAAACGGACTGAAACGTCGTCTAAAGTTTCCTCTGTAAATTGTACGTGATTCGTAAACTATTATATACAGTTTGTTGGTAAATCATTTATGTCCTTGGAAGTCGCAAAAACAGCACAACCTCAAGGATAAACTCATAAAAATTCATGTTGGAAGAGAGGTCGTGTAGTAGCTTGTGCTAATGAAGGGTAATTAACCGGTTCATGTTAAGCGCTCTTCAACCTTGGGTTACGACGAGGATAATTAGTAATGAGGACGATATTTCACTGCCCAAGTACTGGGATTATTACTGTAGTCTTGTAATACATACATTACCATAAGGACTCCCTGGCAAACATAATCCTTATCTTTTGTTTACTACGACGATATACGAAGTTATCCTTCTTTTGTTTACTACGGGGATATACGAAGCTATCCTTGTTTTACTTACTAGGGGGATATGCGAAGTTATCGTTCTTTTGTTTGCTACGACGATATACGAAGTTATCATTCTTTTGTTTGCTACGGAGATACACAAAGCTATCCTTCTTTTACTTACTACGGGGATATACGAAGCTCTCATTTTGTTTACTACGGGCATATAGAGATATGTAAAGTTATCCTCCTTTTGTTTACTACTGGGATACAACGTAATCTTTTTGTTTACTTTGGTGATACGAATCTATTCATCCTTTGCTTGCAATGGAGATACGAAACCATCTTTATTTTCTTTACTACGTGGGTACAAAGCTATCCTTATACTCTTTACTATTTAGATACCTTACACATTACCTGTTATGCTATACGGAGCCACACAAAGATAATCACTGTGAACAACTGCAAATATTCTAGGGATAATGTGAGGTTTATACCAAGGTTATATCCAATGAGTTTTCGGGGGTGGGGTCATCTCTCAGATCCTGGTTCCCATCGCCCCTTCGAGTCGACCCGCTCATAACCGAAAGGTTCCGGGTTCGATTTCTAGGCTGTGTGAAATGTATTAAGTGAGTCTCCTAAGTTTTGAAAGAAATCCCTACTGCTTCTGAGATCTTCCTTTTTTTTATGACCCTCATGTAGTCGATAGGCTTTAAACCTAGCAAATAAATCACTAGTAATAAATTATAATAATAATGCTCTTCCCTAGAGTTATGGTGTGTTGTGTCAGTTGATGGGATTAAGAGTATTTTCCGGCATATAAGGCGCACAAGCATATAAGACAATGTTTCAAAGCATTTGTAGCGTAACGTTAGTAAACAACTATTAAAACGTAACCCAAAGCCTACCCTTGACACTGATCTTGAGTATATAAGGCGCAGGCTTATATGCCGGAAAATACGATAAATCTTTGGTGTCAAATTCTTTCGTATCCTCTTGTGAGGCAAAGATGACACAGCTTTTGCCATCTACCTTTCTTTGTAATTTGTACATTTTTTTAAGCTTGGTGAGCAAGTAGGTTCGGGGTAGCGCCTTCGGCTCACAACTGGAGAACTTCGGTTCGATCTTGGGACGGGTGGAGACATTTGGAATCGTTCTTTACATGTTACTCCTATTTACACAGCAGTAAGTAGGTACAGTAAGTAGGTACTAGGCGTTAGCTACTGTTTTGGATGGAGGTCCTGTGGTGTGACGGTGTACTTATTATTTTATTTATGGGGAAGCACTAAACCCATAGGGTCATATAGTGCCTGGGAGGCATTCAGGTTCGATCCAAGGAAGGAGAGGGCAAGTCCAATAACTGTGTACTTAGGGCTTGACTGATGCTAGATGAGGTAGCTTTTAGCTTTTAAATTGAGCGATGTAAGGATAAGACTATTTCTTAGCTTGATGTTTGCTGCAGCAAGAATGTCTCTCGTGGGATCAGAAGCCCATGTCTGAGGGTACAGATAGATCCGCTGGGAACGGAGGATCGATGGCTCTTGTTTCTTTCTGGTGATTTATTCTTGAACTGACTGGCTGCCTTGATGGCTGACTATGTATGGCAGTCGTGGTGGTCAGCTGCTAGCTTGTGGCTGGCTGCTGACTTATAACTGGTTGGTTGTATGATTGACTAGCCAGCTGTGTGTGTGTGTGGCTAGCATGTAGCGCCGCCTGGTAGATGACGCGGCTAAGAGCCGTCTTGGTGTGGTAGCTTCACTAGTGTGTCAACAACGAGGTGCTAGGCAGGTCATGTCGCCCGCCGGGCCACAACCTACTCTCTAACATGACACTCAAGCCTAGTAAAGGTAGGCCTGTGTTCTCTGTGACTTTCAATGGGTATATTATGGCAAAATTTTAAGACTTGGCAAATCGACTCAAGTCAACCAAAGGTAGGCAAACATTTTCAGTGACTTCTAAAGCATATTTTTTTTGGGGGCTGATATACAGTTTGAAGTTCTATTTTGAGCTTAGCTATAGATTGTTATGCAAATTCTCAAATATTAAGTGGGTTATGCAGTGGATACAATTATATTTTGGGCTAATGAGAAAAACGCATTTTTTGGGGGGTTACCAAAAGCAGGGTAATTTCACTTAATTTAATCAAACCTAGAATACTAGTTAAATCCTAAGTTAGGTTGGATTACATTGCTTGGTTACCAAAAAGCTCTTTCCCGTAGGCCCAACATGTAACTGTTTTCAGTACACATCCCACTTAACGTTGGATAATTTACATAATAAAAACAAGGAATTTCTCTGTAGATATATTTTATTTTTATTATTATAATATCCCCTCAAGGGAGGTTCCTTGACGCTGGTGAAGGGCTCTTGATCTAGGGAATTGGATCTGTGCTCCAGTTCTCAGAATTAAACCTGAATACATTCCATCACCCCCCCCCCTCAGGCACTGTATCATCTTACGGGTTTAGCGCTTCCCCATGATTATAATAATAATTTTATTATTATCGTGGAACCGCTAAACCCGTAAGCGGTCATACAGCGCCTTGGTATTGGAAGGCATTCAGGCTTGATCCAAGGATAGGATTTCTATCTCAAATTCTTTGGATAATGAGCCCACCATCTCTACGAAGACGAAGTAAAATGGATACACTGAGTTCCCGGCCACAGTGTCCTGCAAGAGATGGAAGTTTCAGTGAAACCAGGATCCTTTCCTCTAGGTAGTGGTAGTTTCATTGAAACCAGGATCCTTTCCTCTAGGTAGTGGTAGTTTCATTGAAACCAGGATCCTTTCCTCTAGGTAGTGGTAGTTTCATTGAAACCAGGATCCTTTCCTCTAGGTAGTGGTAGTTTCATTGAAACCAGGATCCTTTCCTCTAGGTAGTGGTAGTTTCATTGAAACCAGGATCCTTTCCTCTAGGTAGTGGTAGTTTCAGTGAAACCAGGATCCTTTCCACTAGGTAGTGGTAGTTTGTGACACCAGGATCCCTTCCTCTCTATGTAGTGGAAGTTTCAGTGACACCAAGATCCCTTCCTCTCTATGTAGTGGAAGTTTCAGTGAGACAAATTTCCCTTCCTCCCTAGATATTTGTTTCAGTAGGACCGGAATCTCATCCTTTCTAGGTAAACAAATAAAACATTCTACCTTGTAAAATATCTTCTCTCACCTTTCCATGAATAAATAAACTTTCTCACTATTGCTACCGTCAGCACGACGGTTATGGACTGTAAAATATAACTAATTAAGCCTAGTGTTGCAAGTTATTTGGTATATTTATGTATAGTGCGCCAGTCTGTGTCTGTTCGTGTGAATCTGTCAGAGTTTGTATGTACCTGTTTGTATGTCAGTGTACATCTGTCTGTCTGTCTTATTTCTGTTTATATCTTGTGTCAATCTGTAAATGGTTAATGGGGTTTAAAGCCTATCAACCACACTAGGATCAATAAGGCTGCACGTAATTTTTTCACAAGCAGACAGGAATACCCTATAATAGTGATTAAAATAAACTCGGCGTATATACGCTTAGAGAAATACAACTCTTGGTGTATATATCTTGTATCTGCAAATGTACAAGATGTATAGAAATACGTACTATCAAATACTGCTGAAATCAAATGTCAAGGTGAAGTATTGAGGTCAAGTGGCAAGCTCAAAAACCAATATCGGAAAATTAATGGAGATTTCGCCAAGTATCGTAAAGGCTTCAGATATCGCAAAGTGACAACCCGAGTCTCTTCAAACTATCGCAAGTATCGATGAAGTTTTATGAAGTATCATCAACCTGCAAAGGAGATAGAGAGGATGAGGGAGGGAGGCAGGGAGGCGTATGCCCTGTCTCTGGCCATATAATAACATCACACAGCTTGTAAATTGTCTCTGGATTTTATTCTTAATCAATATTATCGGGTTTGGAAACCTTCGTAAAAGTACGTACGTATGTGTTTGTGTTGTGTTGTTTTTGTTTGTTGTGTTGTTTTGTGTGTTGTGTTGTTTTTGTGTGTTGTTTTTGTGTTTTGTTTTTGTGTTTTGTTTTTGTGTGTTGTTTTTGTGTGTTGTTTTTGTGTGTTGTTTTTGTGTTGTTTTTGTGTGTTGTTTTTGTGTTGTTTTTGTGTGTTGTTTTTGTGTGTTTTTGTGTGTTGTTTTTGTGTGTTGTTTTTGTGTTTTGTTTTGTGTGTTGTGTGGTGGTGTGTGTACTCACCTAATTGTACTCACCTAATTGTGGTTGCAGGGGTCGAGACTCGGCTCCTGGCCCCGCCTCTTTGCTGTACGCTACTGGGTCTCTGCTCTCCCTGCTCCATGAGCTTTATCATACCTTGTCTTAAACTATGTATGGTTCCTGCCTCCACTATATCTTTCTCTAGACTATTCCACTTCCTGACTACTCTATGGCTGAAGAAATGCTTCCTAACATCCCTTTGACTCATCAGAGTCTTCAGATGTGTGTGTATGTGTGTGTATATACGTATGTATACGAAAATTCATGGACATTTTTTTGTCTTTCAGGCAGTGGGTTGGTGAGGGCTTATAGAGGTAACTTCTCCAGCCACACCAGCAGCGTGGAGACCAGCAGGCACGTCCTCCTCCTGCTTCTCAGACGGGAGGGACCTTAGTGCAGGAGGTGGTGGAGGCTGGGGTTGGGAGAGAGATGAACGGGCACAAACCGAGAGGTGGAGCCTGGCCAGGAGTGTGCTTGTGGTGCATCTCTCTCCTGGTTCTTGCTGTCTCTACACAAGCACAACTCGACCACGAGAATTCTACTTTAGGTCAGTCCTTTTGGCGTTTCTTGAGAGACCATGGAACCCCTTAAGTGTAAACAACTCATCTTGTGTGATGTAATATGACGGAAACAGTTAGCTTTTATACTCGCTCTGTAACTATTATATATAGTAGATACATCAACACACTGCTTGTTTATCATATTTTGCCATATAAGGTAGAGTAAAATAAAAAGAAAAAAAAAGGAGAATGATGGCGTGGAGGAAGAACAGTCACTCAAAAAAAAAAAAAAAAAGTCTGTGGCCTCGAGGCAAGAGATGCAACACAAATGTGGTTAAAAGTGTTTACAATTTTTTTTAAGATAAGTAGAATAAACTCCTCACTTAATAAGTTATGTGCACACAGAAAAATCAAGTGTTTTAAGAACCGGCTGGAAAAACACTTTGCAAATATAAGATTCAACAATACACTTTTTTTTTTTTTTTATATTTTATTAGTCAAAACAGTGACAATACAAAATGAAATATAATGTTACAACACCAAATACTTCAAAATTCAAAACAATATAATTATCTTAAGACGACTGTATAAAAATAACCTAAGGTTGTCATCAAACCAAAAAAAAAAAAGAAACCACCTAAATATGTAAGTGCCATGATGCGGACACTTACCCTACAGAAATATGAATACGTTGGACAATATGTACATAAACACTAAACACAGCTACCTGCATAATAAATCAAAACCAATATAATACTTGTGGCATATGTACAGCAACCTAACAATTATAACATCATTCATGTTTTTTATTATTATAATACTATGGCATCAAACCATGGTAATAACACATTAAGGACATCAAAATGCTAACGGTACTAATCACAATTAAGACAAACAATATACGGTTCACAGCTTTCACCATCAACCTAAATAGAAAACTAAACCTAACAATGTTAAGAACCGTGAAGTTTTACCCAACACCGTAAATAAACAACAAATTAAACATGTTATGGCACACCTGTAACCTGTCGTCCAAAGGACTGAGACACGCACATTCACGCCAATTCACGTTGAGGCCGAAATAGTACTAAACACGCTCTTGAGTACAAAAACACCCAACCTTACCCTAAACCCTTTCGTCCCTAATACTCCAACCTATAACCATTAAGCCAGTAATTACTTGCGACCAACAAAATTACAACATAATGATCGTTCTAAGTCGCATAAGTTCAAACCGATTAGACATGTGATTGCAAAAACTTGCCTCATCACCACACAATACAATATATGTCCACCTGACCTCCTACCACTGTCTGCTGGACGACACGTGTTGACGCCCTAGCAGGTGACACCGGAGAGAAAGTACATAACCCTAGCCATGTCACCCGCCGTCACCCCCTGTCCCGACACTCCTGACCATACTCCCCTTTTTCCGACCAGCCCTTTAATGAGGTACCTCTCCCTCCCTCACTCCCCAACAGAATACCTATAGTTAATTCCCTATAACCCTGAGAGAAAGCTTTACACCATGTCCTAGCATATATAACCTGATTTCTACACTTAGACCTATATATACCTGCTGCCAACGCTCGGATACGCTGTGCTCCGGGAGCCTCCCGCATTACCCACACAATATGTATATACTCAACCACCAAGTAAACTACTGCCCTTCCCACGTCCTCTGGAAAAGCCCCCACGTCCAAACACAAAGCCCTCAGGGTCATCAAGCCCCCCGCTCCCACCCTCCGTAAAACCCCACTAAACCACTCCCTGACCCCCACCAACCTATCACAGAAATACAGAGAATGATACGCCGTGTCCAGGACCCACATGATCCACACAACCCATCCCTAATAATGCCCATTCTAAACAACTGTGCACGCGTAGCTAAAATACCCAATAAAAACCTATAACCTGTTTCACGCACTCTTGGTGGTATTCGCAACTTCTTCATCCAACGCCACGTTAACTTCCAATTATACATAGGATAAATACCTGCCCCCTGCACCACACCTCCCCTTCCCCCCACTCTATCCAACACACCTACTTTAACCCTCCCAGGCTCCCTAACTACAAGGAGGAACCTCAACATAGCCTCACATCTCAACAGATCCCTACCCCGCCACCACCTATGTACCTCCTGCATGACCCCATTCACCCTTCTGCCCCTGGACCCCCACCTACCACATATTCTTGCTTAACAAAAATACTTTGAAGCCTGTTACTTAACGGTATCAACCCCAACCCCCCAACCCCAACCCAGTAGTCACCACCTCCCTACCTAACCAATGCCTCCCATGACTCCAAATATAACGAAAAACCCTCCCAAGCAACCTCTCTACATCACACTCCCGGAGAGGATATACAGCAGCAACAAACCATATTTTGCTATATACTAAAACATTTACCACCACCGCCCTTTGTAACAGTGTTACTTCTGTAGACCTAATGCCTCCCAACCTATCTATAGCTCTGTCCACCACTGCCACCGAATTAAATTCTCTTGCCAATTCCCTATCATGACTGAATATCACCCCGCAAATTTTAATCCTATCGACGCACTTCCAACCGCTCCTACTGTCCAACGTCCCTCCCACCCATGCACCTACTTCCAACAAACTTGACTTACCTCTATTCACCCTCATACCCGTCGCTTCCCCAAAAATACCCACAATCCTATTCACATGTAATAGGCCCTCACTACTACCCACCAAGACGGTTGTATCATCGACATAACCCACTATGCCCGACTCACAACCCCTTCCCACCTCCCCATCCCAAACCCCTTCCCTAACCAGTCTATAGAAAGGATCCTGCATACACCCAAACAGGATTTGCGACAGAGGACAACCCTGCCGCAAACCCCTTTCATAACTCACCTTAACCCCCAGCTTCCCATTTACCTGGACCCTTGCCAAAGCCCGGTCATATAAAGTCCTAACCCACCCCACGATTTCTTCCCCAAACCCCAACCCTAACATAACCCCATACAAAAATTCCTATCTACGCTATCATATGCAGTCTCCCAATCTAAACCTAGCACCCCTCCTCCCCTCTTGTTATCCACAAACTCCCTAATCCTTCTATGCCCAGTCCTTATGCTTCGCCCCGGCACACCAAGTTGCCCATCATCTAAAACCTTCTCCAACACCCTCTTTATTCGATTCGCCAGAATTTTCGCAAAGATCTTATAATCCGAGCATAACAACGTTATAGCTCTATAGCCCTTCATCCTATCACCGTCCTTCCCCTTCGGTACCATCACTACCACCCCTGTCCTTTGCTCTTCCTCCAAAAATCCCCTATCCTTCATTTGATTAAAAATCTGCACTAAAATATCCTTTAACACCTCCCAATGTAACACGTAAAAATCCCCCGGTAAACCATCCACCCCAGGTGCCTTTCCCAACCTTAATCCCTGCACTGCCTGCCATACTTCCGCCTCTGTTATACGTCCTCCTAACCCCTTCCTATCCTCCTCCCCCAGACGTTCCTGTATCCCCTCCAAAATGATCCTTCTACTTGCCTCACTCCCAACCACTCTCCTAAACTTTTGCTGAAACCAACATCCCGCATACCCACACATGCCATCAGTTGTTCTTAACACCTGCCCTTTCTGATACCCTCCCATATCTTCTTCAACCTTCAACGACGAGATAATCATACCCTTCCTCCTTTTCCTAAACCTCTTCAAAACAGTGCCCGAGGGCCTATCTCCCCATAAAACCTCATCCAATTGACACCTGACCCTAACCGCATGAAATCTATCATTTTGTATGTCCCTTAACCTCCCACGTAGCATACTAATTTCTGCCTGATGCCCCCCTCCTCCCCCTCCCCCTACATAACAAGACCTTAGCTGACTTTCTAAATAACGTTGCAGACCATACCT
This sequence comes from Cherax destructor, assembly GCA_009830355.1. Classification (NCBI taxonomy): domain Eukaryota; kingdom Metazoa; phylum Arthropoda; class Malacostraca; order Decapoda; family Parastacidae; genus Cherax; species Cherax destructor. The sequence continues at coordinate 42,804 of WNWK01007478.1, read as the reverse complement.
ATAACCTGCCTCCTCCACTCCGGCCCTCCTATAATAATCCCTCACTGCCTCCTTCGCCTGTGACGACCACCACCTCACCTCATCCCTCATCCCTCTGCCCCTTCCCCACACCCTCCCCCACCAGTCCGCAAAAGCATCCCTATCCCCATCCCTCTGTAACAATCGAACATTCAATTTCCAATGACCCGGATATATCTTGACAGCCCCATCCCAGCTCAACACCGCCACTACACCACGGTGATCAGAGAACCCAACATCTAGAAGACGCACTTCTCCTACACTTATACCTGATGCTACATAAACCCTATCTAGTCGTGCCGCATATCCTCTCCTAAAAAAAGTATGCTCCACCAAAGCATCCCTTCCAACAACCACATCCCTGACTCCCACCGCCCCCAACACATCCCTCAAAACTGCTAGTTCACAACCCGAGCCCCGAGGCTCTACGTCACGCTTCCGAATAATACAGTTCCAATCACCTGCTATTATTACCACCTCAGGTAAGCCCCGTAAAGCGTAAACTAAAAAATCGCGCACAAAAGCTTCCTTCACACTCCGTACATTGGTAGCAGGCATATAAACCCCAATAAAACTAACAGGTATGTCTCCCCATACCCCATCAACCCTCACAATCCTCCCATCCCCTACCTCCTCCCAAGACCTCATACTAAAAGGGCTGGTCTCCCTAATTCCCACCAACACCCCACCCTTGAGATTCACTGTACTCCCGTGTATAAATTATAACCCTTAGCAACAATTCCCTACCACACTTAAAATTGTGTTCCTGTAAGAAGCATACGTCAATCCCTTCTCTCCTTAAAGTCGCTTCCACCCATAACCTTTTAACCTCTGCCCGAAGGCCATTAACGTTCATACAGAGACACTTGAAGGTTTCATTGGAGGCTTCCCACGATGCTTCACCAATCTAGACCCACCTAGCTTCATCCCTAGTCCTCCCCCACCATTACCCCCTCCCTCTCCGCCCGTGGCTTTACCCTTAACCCCGCCTTTCCCGCCCTTAGCCACATCTACCCATAAATTCTTGCCGGTTCTCTGAGCTGGCGTCAACACGTCATCCTCCACTGATCCACTGGATCTCTTGCGGATCCCTCCGCTACCTCCATAACCTCACCAGCCTCCTCACCACCCACATCCGACACGCCCCTATGTACCTCAGCCTCAACCACACACACCTGCACCTGATCATCCATACCATTACCTGCCTCCATACTTACACGCCCATTCAGCACTTCACCTGGCGTTGCCACCATCTCCGGTAAGGTACCCTCCACATAGTCGTCTACCACCGACTCCGGGCTATCTAGCATCTTCTGTAAATCATCCAAAAGAGGTCCAGATAAGTCAACCAATACGTCATCCTCCCTCTGCACCTCACGATCCTGGGAGCCACGATCCTCATCCGGCTGCGTCACCGGTGGCAGTGATACAACCACCTCCGCCTCTTCCTCCACGACGTCACTCCACTTGCCAGTACTAATCAGCTCACCCGTCGCTGCTGGCTCCTGTTGATGTACAGCCTCATCCTGCAATGTCGTCTCCCCTTGACCCTGCGTCGTTGCACCATGTTGTCGCTGGGTTGGTATCCCCCGTCGATCACACGCCAGTGCCATATGCCCCGGTTGCCCACATAGCCTACACGTTCGCACCTGCCCCACGTACGTAACATAGACTTGAGTACGGAATTCCGGCAGGAGAACATACGAAGGTATTGGTCTCCTCAATGTCATCTTGAGACTGACCGACCCTTCCGGCATACCAGCATAGGCCCCCTGGGTCCACCTCCCGATGTTAGCGGCATGTATCACTCCATATGCCTGAAAGACTCTCTTCACATCAACAGCATCGGCTTCAAATGGCAAATTACGTACTCTAATCCAAACGTACGTAGCCGACACGTCCCTTAACCTCACCTCCAAGCCTTCACGAACGACCATTCGCTTGTCCTGGTAAGTATCAACCACTCGTTCATATGCTCCACTTGTCACAAATTTCACAAATACTCTAGAGGCTCCATTTAGTGCTACTCCATATAAATCTTCCGTGGGTATTCCATAAGCGTCCCGAATTATGGCAGGCAATAATACTTCTGCATTGGACGGGTAGACAGCTCCCACCAGCACTTCAATACACACAGTGTTTATCCGCCTCCGGTACGTCGCCGCCATATTGAAACTAAAGGTTGTGGCCACTGTCCACCAGAGACCCTTGCCAGCACACCTGCACACGACCAAGGTCGGGCAGCGAATCTTCTGGCTATGGTACACTTACCACAGTACAGGGAGTGAATGGTGCCCTAAACACTGTATAGGGACTGACTAGTACACTACACACACTGTAGAGACTGGCTGTAGCTAAGGGGATCCCGAGGTTTGTTAACAAAATACCTAAGCACGACAAGTTAACGAGTCGCCCAGGCATACTAATAATAGTAGATGCAATGGCGGTGGTGATAATAGTAGCAGTTAGCATCCTATCAATTTAAGAAACAGTCGAAATTCCGCCTGTTTATAAAATAGAGGCTGTATAACCCCTGTGGTTTAGCGCTTCTATTTGATTATAATAATAATAATAATAATAATTATAAAATAGAGGTTTTCTCGCAAAACTTTAAAAGAAAAATTCTTTGTTTAAATTATTTATAGTTAAGTAAGGTTTAGTTAATTAGAAATTTTATCTAACCATGAAAATTAACCGGTTATAACATACAAGAGAAAAATTTAAAATGTAATGTAGAAGAAAACACAAAAGATGGTGGACCTTTTTCTAATCCCCGTCTCTTTTAGCCTTCATTACAATTTTATTTATTGGCTCTCAGGTATGTTATAATTTGTTTTTGATTGCTTGACAACCATGAAACGTAACAACAGCTGCTGTTATAATATTCTCTAGGACAGTCCTGACATGGGTCCTAGTCTTTCCACGACTTGTTACCTAATTACAGCTAATCTTACCCAAGTTTAGGTCAATACGCGCGTGAGTTCCTTATATTTTTTATTGTGTAAATTCTCTAACATGAAGCGAGTTGTGCAGTGGAAATAGTCATATTCTGAACCTATGAGATAAAAATCTAAATTAACCTAACTTACATTTAACTTTTTCTTGGTTAGATTGTGTTGGGTTTGGGTTACCTTTTTTGCTTAATTGAAAGGCTTTTCCCACAATGTATGGCTTAGCGCTTCTTTTGATTATAATAATAATAATTTTCCCACAATAGCCCAAAATATAACTGTCTCCATTTCACAGCTTACTTAATATTAGAAAATTTACATACTAACCTATCGTTAAGCTTAAAAAAAGTACAAAGACCTCTCCTGAATAATAGCCGAAGTTAAATATAAAACTTGTTGCAAAGAAAAAAAATGCCTAAAATTTTTGTGACAAATCTGACTGTTCATAAATAGTCGGAATGACTAATGTTGCTTAGGAGGATGAGCCTCATGTCATCATATTTATATTAATGGGAAAGCATTAAACCCGCAAGGATCATACAACGGCTGGGAAACGGGAAATAATTAGGTTTGTTCTACAATTCCTTGGAATTGTCATGGTGAGCCTAACTGGTGAGTCGATAGCTTCATGTTTATATGACACTTGTATAAATATTCATGCTAACACCCAGAGCCAATGTTATCTCAGCGTTATACCGTGGAAGCCACACACGAAAAGCAAACACTTAATTTTTCAAGCATGCAACGCTTTTTGTGCGAGTGAAGGAGGACGTGTCAGCTAGTACTGGAGTCGAGGCGGTCGTCACACGCATCACTCTCAATCCTAGTGAAGCATTGCCCACCATTCTGAAGTCAACAAGGTGCAGACAGGCTTTTATTTGGACACTGTTTCACTCTGTATAGCCCTTTATCGTAGTGACTTGATAAAGCTCTATACAGAGCGAAATGTCTCGAGCTTGTCTGTCTGTGCTGCATGCTCAATGATCTTCGCTTTTAATGAATATAATAATATTAATTGCGTGGAGATATACCCATCTATAATATTGACATCTTGGTCATAATTTATTACTCTTGGCCGGAGGATCGACTACCACAATGGATTCTTAAGACTGGAATAATTTTTACGTGACAAGTGAGAGCTTCACTGTGACGGCATATTGAAGTCAACTTATTCGTTCCTTCTTGGTTTGACACCTGCTGTACTTTAGATATTTATTTGTATGTATTCAGCTGGTATTTTTTTTGTGTAAAAAATATTTTCCTGGTGTTCGGTTTCGGTTTTATATCTTTGTATCTGTTGTTATTGATATGTTTAGATTGAGGATTTTTTTTTATTTAGCAAAATTTGATACATCAATAATGTGCTTCTTCATTTTCCTATATATTAGTTACATATTACTATTATTGCCATTGTTTTTATTATTATTATTATTATTATTATTATTATTATTATTATTATTAGTTATATTACACAGGATGGATTTCATACATAGTGTTGAAATCTGTCAACCTGAGCAGGGAGATTTCAGTAGGTAAATGAGGATATCGTCAGGTATTCTATTAGAGCTTCGTTAGCTACGGGAGCTTCAAAGATCTTGTGCAGTAGAGCTGAAATTGTTAATTACCATTTCTCGTGATAATCTATCCCATACGCAGGAAAATTATTTTTTATGAGGATATCTGTATCATCAGTGGGGCAACAAAAGATATATATATATATTTTTTTTTTTATTAACTCATCGGCCGATTCCCACCAAGGCAGGGTGGCCCGAAAAGAAAACTTTCATCATCATTCACTCCATCACTGTCTTGCCAGAAGGGTGCTTTACACTACAGTTATAAAACTGCAACATTAACACCCCTCCTTCAGAGTGCCGGCACTGTACTTCCCATCTCCAGAACTCAAGTCCGGCCTGCCGGTTTCCTGAATCCCTTCATAAATGTTACTTTGCTCACACTCCAACAGCACGTCAAGTATTAAAACCATATGCCTCCATTCACTCCTATCAAATACGCTCACACATGCTTGCTGGAAGTCCAAGCCCCTCGCACACAAAACTTCCTTTACCCCTCCCTCCAACCTTTCCTAGGCCGACCCCTACCCCGCCTTCCCTCCACTACAGATTTATACACTCTCGAAGTCACTCTGTCTCGTTCCATTCTCTCTACATGTCCAAACCACCTCAGCAACCCCTCCTCAGCTCTCTGAACAATCGTTTTGGTAATCCGCACCTCCTCCTAATTTCCAAACTCCGAATTCTCTGCATTATATTCACACCACACATTGACCTCAGACATGACATCTCCACTGCCTCCAGCCTTCTCCTCGTTGCAACATTCATCACCCATGCTTCACACCCATATAAGAGCGTTGGTATAACTATCTCTCATACATTCCCTCTTTACTTCCATGGACAAGGTTCTTTGTCTCCACAGACTCCGAAGTGCTCCACTCACCCTTTTCCCTCATCAATTCTATGATTCACCTCATCCTTCATAGACCCATCCGCCGACATGTCCACTCCCAAATATCTGAATACATTCACCTCCTCCATACTCTCTCCCTCCAATCTGATATCCAATCTTTCGTCACCTATTCTTTTTGTTATCCTCATCACCTTACTCTTTCCTATATTCACTTTCAATTTTCTTCTTTTACACACCCTACCAAATTCATCCACCAACCTCTGCAGCTTCTCTTCAGAATCTCCCAAAGCACAGTGTCATCAGCAAAAGCAACTGTGACAACTCCCACTTTGTATTTGCTTCTTTATCTTTTAGCCCAACACCTCTTGCCAAGACCCTCGCATTCACTTCTCTTACAACCCCATCTATAAATATATTGAACAACCACGGTGACATCACACATCCTTGTCTAAGGCCCACTTTTACTGGGAAATAGTCCCTTCCCTCCTACACACTCTAACCTGAGCCTCACTATCCTCATAAAAACTCTTCACTGCTTTCAGTAACCTTCCTCCTATTCCATACACCTGCAACATCTGCCACATTGCCCCCTATCTACCCTATCATACGCCTTTTCCAAATCCATAAATGCCACAAAAACATCTTTACCCTTATCCAAATACTGTTCACCTATATGTTTCACTGTAAACACTTGGTCTACACACCCCTACCTTTCCTAAAGCCCCTTGTTCATCTGCTATCCTGCTTTCTGTTTTACTCTTAATTCTTTCAATAATAACTCTACCATACACTTTACCAGGTACACTCAACAGACTTATTCCCTATAATTTTTGCACTCTCTTTTGTCCCCTTTGCCTTTATACAAAGGAACAATACACGTCTCTGCCAATCCTAGGTACCTTACCCTCTTCCATACATTTATTAAATAATAGCACCAACCACTCCAAAATTATATCCCCACCTGCTTTTAACATTTCTATCTTTATCCCATCAATCCCAGCTGCCTTACCCCTTTCATTCTACCCACTGCCTCACGAACTTCCCCTACACCCACAACTGGCTCTTCCACACTCCTACAAGATGTTATTCCTCCTGCCCTACACACGAAATCACAGCTTCCTGTCTTCATCAACATTTAACAAATCCTCAAAATATTCTCTCCATCTTCCTGATACCTCTAACTCTCCATTTAATAACTCTCCTCTCCTATTTTTAACTGTCAAATCCATTTGTTCTCTAGGCTTCCTCAACTTATTAATCTCATTCCAAAACTTTTTCTTATTTTCAACAAAATTTGCTGATAACATCTCACCCACTCTCTCATCTGCTCTCTTTTACATTGCTTCACCACTCTTTAACCTCTCTTTTCTCTCCATATACTCTTCCCTCCTTGCATCACTTCTACTTTGTAAAAACCTCTCATATGCTAACTTTTTCTCCCTTACTACTCTCTTTACATCATCATTCCACCAATCGCTCCTCTTCCCTCCTGCACCCACTGCCTGTAACCACAAACTTCTGCTGAACACTCTAACACTACATTTTTAAATCTACCCCATACATTTTCGACCCCATTGCCTACACTCTCACTAGCCCATCTATCCTCCAATAGTTGTTTATATCTTACCCTAACTGCCTCCTCTTTTAGTTTATAAACCTTCACCTCTCTTTTACTTACTGATTCTATTTTCCTTGTATCCCATCTACCTTTTACTCCCACTGTAGCTATAACTAAAAAGTGATCTGATATATCTGTAGCCCTCTATAAACATGTACATCCTGAAGTCTACTCAACAGTCTTTTATCTACCAATACATAGTCCAACAAACTACTGTCATTACGCCCTACATCATATCTTGTATACTTATTTATCCTCTTTTTCTTAAAATATGTATTACCTATAACTAAACCCCTTTCTATACAAAGTTCAATCAAAGGGCTCCCATTATCATTTACACCTGGCACCCCAAACTTACCTACTACACCCTCTCTGCATGTTTCTCCCACTTTAGCATTTAGGTCCCCTACCACAATTACTCTCTCATTTGGTTCAAAAGTTCCTATACATTCGCTTAACATCTCCCAAAATCTCTCTCTCCTCTACACTCCTCTCTTCTCCAGGTGCATACACGCTTATTATGACCCACTTTTCGCATCCGACCCTTATTTTAATCCACATAATCCTTGAATTTACACATTTATATTCCCTCTTTTCCTTCCATAACTGATCCTTCAACATTATTGCTACCCTTCCTTAGCTCTAACTCTCTCAGATACTCCTGACTTAATCCCATTTATTTCTCCCCACTGAAACTCGCCTACCCCCTTCAGCTTTGTTTCGCTTAGGGCCAGGACATCCAACTTCTTTTCATTCATAACATCGGCAATCATCTCTTTCTTATCATCCGCACTACATCCACGCACATTCAGACACCCCAATTTTATAAAGTTTTTCTTCTTCTCGTTTTTAGTAGATTTGTACAGGAGAAGGGGTTACTAGCCCATTGCTCCCGGCATCTTAGTCGCCTCATACGACACGCATGGCTTACGGAGGAAAGATTCTTTCCACTTCCCCATGGACAATAGAGAAAATAAAAAGAACAAGAGCTATTAAGAAAAAGAAGAAAAACCTAGATGTGTGTATGTATATATATGCATGTGTATGCCAGTGTAGTGTGACCTAAAGTGTAAGTAGAAGTAGCTAGATATACCTGTTATCCAGCGTGTTTATGAGACAGAAAAAGACACCAGCAATCCTACCATCATGTAAAACAGTTTCAGGTTTCTGTTTCACAGTCACCTGGCAGGACGGTAGTACCTCCTGGGTGGTTGCTGTCTACCAACCTACTACCTTTATATATATATATATATATATATATATATATATATATATATATATATATATATATGAGAGAGAGAAGATGAAGATAGAAAAAGAGAGAAGAGGTGAGAGGGAGAGGGATGGAAGGAGCGGAAGAGACGGGGAGTGAAGTAGGAGAGAGAGAGAGAGAGAGAGAGAGAGAGAGAGAGAGAGAGAGAGAGAGAGAGGAAGGTGGAAAGGGAGGGAGGAAAGAGGGAGGAGGAAAAAGAAACTCCATGTTCTCACAGGATGAAGTAAGATTTCAAACTGCGAAGCTGAATACTAATCTCATTAGGCCAGGCAGGACCTCTCCTCATCTCTCTCTCTCTCTCACTCCTGCAGGAGTCTATCTGGAGTCTGGCATGCTACAGGGCCTTAAGATGCAGACTCAGGAACTGATCCAGGAGGCGGTGAAGGAGGGTTCTGCAGCCATGACACGAGGCTCACTGACTGTACAGTTCCTGTCATCCATGAACGAGAACATCACTCTGCCTGACGAGATGACAGCGGTGCTCACCCTGGCCTCCTGCAGCAATACACACGCCTGGGCACCCAACCTCGCACAGATGGGCAAGCTCCACATGGCAATTACTGGTATGTTGGTTTCTTGGCTAGTTTATTGCCCTCCTTTTCCTCAGATCAAACCTGATTGCCGTCCATTCTCCAGATTCAGCGCTTCCATGTGAATATATGTTGATTTATTGGGTTTAAAACCTATCGACCACATGAGGGTCATTAAGGTTGCATTTCACCTGTATATCCCCAGTCAAGAATAATTTAATACCTGATACAAGAATTAAACTGTGTAGTATATACAAATCAGTTTATATATTTGACTGGTAGATATACATTGCACACTCTTAAATAGTTGGAAACAACACGTTCGTTGTTTATGAGGTGACCTGACTACTTGGGTTCTTAACTTGTCACGATAAATACCTAGAGAAGTGTGTATGTGTGTATACTTTTATGTATACATGAACGCTCACACATTACAAAACTAAATATACTTATTAAAAAAAGGTTACCGTCACTTACAACAACGCATATTCGTTCATAACATAAAAATGCAATATCAAATTATCTGGAAGCAAACACACTGCTTTAAAAAGTCACTTAAAAGGCAACTTCTCCCTCATGCAAGGTAGTATTTGTTTAGTATTATATTAAATGTTTATCGACTTGTTGTCAAACATAGACAGTGACGTTTTTGTAGACAGGAAGTCTGTGGCTTGTGTCGGCTCTCTTCCCTATTATGCTTAATGATTATAATGACTCAGTTATAATTGTTTAGTGGTATATCAACAAAAAAACAATACTACTACTACCACCACCACTACTACTACTACTACTACTACTACTACTACTACTACAACTGGCGCCGCCGCTACTAAAACCATTACTACTGCGACTACTACTACTGCGACTACTACTACTGCTGCTGCTACTACTACAAGTTTTTTAACGTAAATGGAGAGTACAGTACGTTATTCAGTGGTTTACACAGGATATATACCCTGAGGTGTGTATTTCTCTCAGCTTATATGTGTTGAGAGTTTACTTTAATCCCTATTGTCTGGTGGTGAAAGGGTCATGCTTGCATTAGTGGCCCTTGTGTAATCGATAGGATTTAAGCCTCAATAACCAACCTAGCCATTGGTTTACATGAACAATATACCTGGTCATGTTATGAAATAAGACCTGTCTCAGGAAGCGTTGGACCTGTTTCTTGACGAATAAAACAACAATAGTGGTTTACACCCAGAAGTTTATGTCAATCTGCCGCTGGATAATAATCTTCATTTTTACAAGTACAGCAAGAAGTGTATGTCAGTCTGCCTCTGTATAATAATACCTGGAGTATACCTGGAGAGGGTTTCGGGGGTCAACGCCCCCGCGGCCCGGTCTGTGACCAGGCCTCATAATAATAATAATAATCTTTATTTGTACAAGTACATGATGCAACGTATACAGACCATAGCTGACATTGACATACTATATAGAAAGTCCCTTGTTATGCAGAGCATTTCGGGGCAACTTAGGTTAATTTTGTCCCCAGGATTAATATATATATATATATATATATATATATATATATATATATATATATATATATGCAAAAAGATCACAGTAAACAGGTGATATCAAAATATGCAAAACAACCACTATGAAAAATAGAAGAATTCCAAGCGCTTTCGTGATAATGTGAGTAGTCACGAAAGCGCTTGGAATTCTTCTATTTTTCATAGTGGTTGTTTTGCTATATATATATATATATATATATATATATATATATATATATATATATATATATATATATATATATATATATATATATGAGGCCTGGTCTCAGATCGAGCCGCGGGGGCGTTGACCCTCGAAACCCTCTCCAGGTAAGGATGAGACCCACACCAGTCGGCTAACAGCCAGGTACCTGCTTACTGCTAGGTGAATAGGAACAGCAGATGTCTAAGGAAACACACCCTAATGTTTCCAACTGTACGGAGATCGAACCACGGACACTCATTGTATGAGCTGAGTGCAATAACAAAGGGTTTAACCTTGTTATTATTGCAGCAATAACAGTTGTATGTCAATCTGTATGACCCTAGTGGGTTTAGCGCTTAGTTTTGATTATAATAATAATAGTAATAATAATCCCTACTAGTGGTGAACAGGTTACATGCAGTCTTAATGACCCTCGTGTAGTCGATAGGCTTCAAACCTGTTAACCAAACAACCTTAGTGGTATTACAAGTAGAGTAAACAAGTCAGCCAAATACGATAGAAACCAAACATTGGTTATGAGGTTTACCTGCGGTTGTTAGCCAAGCTGTTACTGCCGATGTTGCTCTTTGCTAACGCCATAAAAACGTAAATTAAATCTTACAATGCACTCTGTTTGGTCAACATGAATTTAGAAATATGAGTTGTGAGCTTCGTGGGATATAAACACGGAGTGTGAGAGAGAGAATCCTATACTCTTCCTGCGTGAGGAAGCGCTTCACCAGGAATATATATTAATAATAATAGTAATAATAAAACTAATAATTATAATAATTTTCTCTTATCTATCTTTCCCTGGTGGCTGTACACAGGGTCTGGGTGCTCGAGGATCACCTTTTCTTCGGCCATCACCGTGCCTCTGACCAGCGGGTCCAGGGACGTGGTACAGGTCTTCAGGGACCTAAGGGACAAGAATACCCTCATCTGGACCGATATCATCTTTATCCACGACAACACCATAGGTGAGTCAGTCTTCAGGAGGTATTGCTGCAGTCTTCCCTTCTCTATGTAGAAAATCAACAGTAGAGAAGAGGAGATTTCCTGGGGAAGGGGGACATGATCACAACGTACAAGATAACCCCACACACATACACCACACACACACACACACACACACACACACACACACACACACACACACACACACACACACACACACACACACACACAAGAGTCAGTCAGAACATTTCTCAGACAAGTAGAGAAGGGATACTAGAGAAAGGGAAGGTATGTACAAGTATTAAACTCATAGCACTACAACACAAACCCACTATCCGACCCCTGCAACCACAAATGAACATGTATACACACACACACACACGGAGGGAAGGGTACACAGAAAGGGAAGGTGGTGTATTATTAGTTTGTGTGAATGTTTAACTCTTTGGGATTCGACCCCACGACACACTGTCCCGACTCAAGAGGCCACACAATGTATATGTCACCTTACCAAATGAGCCATCGATCCTACAAACAACATGAGCCTAGCGAACTAGGCTTGTTTCATGTTGTGAGGACACTCGTGGCTGTTGTATGCTCAAGGATTAATTTCAGCATCCTCCTGTTTGAATACCCTCCTCCACAAGAAGTCTATATAGCAATGAAACCACGAAACTGAAACATGCCTAGTTCGCTAGGCTCATGTAGGATCGATGGCTCAGTTAGTAAGGTGACATGTACATTGTGCGGCTTCTTGAGGCGGGACAATGTGTTGTGGGGTCGAATCCTGGCCTGCCGCAGTTTGCTAAATAATAATAATAATAATAATAATAATAATTTCAAACCCACTTGTTTCGTGGTTTCATTGCTATATAGACTGCTTGTGGATGCGGGTATATATATATATATATATATATATATATATATATATATATATATATATATATATATCTGTGCATTTATTTCATATTACATTAAATGGCCTTTTGGTCTCCTGTTCTCTGTAAATTTGAAAGCCTCGATCCTTACTTGCTGCCGCAGACCAGTTCGAGGTTAATGACATGGTGAACCTGCTGACGGAGGGCAGCAGCCAAACTGCTGACACCTCCATCACCATCATCAGTGTGGATAACACTGAAGCCTCCTCTATGAAGTGAGTAAATCAGTATCTTGAAGCCTGCCATCTTTATTGTCTATTGCTGCCATCACTCGCCCGTTGTGTACCCTTCCTTCCCTCTGTTGCTGCCATCACTCACCCGTTGTGTACCCTTCTCTCCCTCTGTTGCTGCCATCACTCACCCGTTGTGTACCCTTCTCTCCCTCTGTTGCTGTCATCACCCTTCTGTTGTGTGTATCCTTCCCTGCCTCCATTGATCCAGTACCTCTCCCGATTGTGTATTTCCGTCCTTAACATGTTTGTATGTCTTTATACTGTATTCGTAAATTTGCTTGTTTCCTATCTAGCATGGGCAGTAGGGAGCACACGGCAGTACTACACTTTTCTTACAGTCCTATGTATGTTTGTCTTCTCATATTTGTTTGTCTCGTTGTTTATGTCTGTATTATTTGTCTGTTTGCATGGTACTTGCTTTTTATGTTTCATGTCTGTATGGCATTGGGCATTGCTTCTGAATAGTTTAATGTTTGAATTTCGACCTTTACATACGTACACACACACACACACACACACACACACATATATATATATATATATTTTGTTTTCAACAAGTCGGCCGTCTTCCACCGAGGCAGGGTGACCCAAAAAGAAAGAAAATCCTTAAAGAAAATACTTTAATCATCATTCAACACTTTCACCTTACTCATACATAATCACTGTATTATTGTAACAACGAACGAGTGGTATTGCTCAATAACAACACTGCGCTAGCCATGAACTCGAACCCATGTTGTACTGGCCCGCCTCATGGTGAGCGAGAACCACATGACGCTTTAACCAACAGGACCACTAAATCCTATAGGATTTAGTGGTCCTGTGATTTTTGAGGAAGGATGGGAAGAAAGGTGAGAGAGTATGAAATGGGTATAATCATTACCATAATATTTAATGGTTGGACCGGTAAGCCAGTAGGTCAGATGACCTAAAGCTCCGGTGGTGGGTCATCATATGACTAAGACCAGCGTCAGGAAACACTTGTCCTGTTTCCTGACAAATCGTACCTAGCCTAACCGAAGGTTAGGTGAGAGCTGTAGGGGTTTAGATCATCTTTTAGTCATCTGTCAGCGTGTTAGATGAAAATGCGTAGATTATTATTATTATTATTAATATTATTATTATGGAAGATTATACAGCGCCTGTGTGTGTGTGGGGGGGGGGTGATGTAAGGCATTCAGGCTAGTTTCAGGGAATTGGAGCACAGATCTAATTCCCTAAATAAAGGGGTGTGAGTGGAGGAGAGTAGATTTTAGGGATTTGAGGATAGGTAGACATGTTGATGAAAGAATTTGTTTGTCAGGACTTTAATTTTGGAAGTAAGGGGAATATTTCTGTAATCTTCAGGTCGGGTGGGTATGGTGCGTTTTGTGTTTGTCATCAGAACATGTCTGTAATTTTTGAAAGGCAAGAAACGGGTATTTCATATTTTTATGGTTTCATTATGTATGAGGTTAGGAGAAGTAATAATAATATTATTATTTATTTCTACAAGTACGAGGTATACAGGCCGAGCTGACATCATTGTTATACTTGTATATAGAAAGCCCCTTGTTCTGCAGAGCATTTCGGGCGAATTAGGTCAATTTTGTCCCAGGATGCGACCCACACCAGTCCACTAACACCCAGGTACCCATTTTAATGATGGGTGAACATTGGACAGGTGTCTTTTGGAAACGTCCTAATATTTCCAGCCGTACCGGAGATCGACCCCTGGACCACAGTATGTGAGCAGTGTGTGCTAGCGATCGAGTGGGTCTTAGTCATATGATGACCCGCACTGGTCATCTGATCGATACTTACCGGTTTACCTATTTAAAAATTAAGATTATTCATTGAAATTACTTGATTATACCCTGTGGTAGGTTAGGCAAGATTCGTCAGGAAACAGGACAATTGTTTCTGACGAGGACCTGTGTCATATGATCTCTCTCTCTCTCTCTCTCTCTCTCTCTCTCCAAATATGCATCTATGGGCGTATTTTAACATTATAAACAAGACATGGCCATTCCATCATTTATTTCCGTAATTATATAATAAATTGGACCCAATTATTATCATTAAACTGTACTAGCAATATTAAATAACATAAAACTTATAAATGAACTTGAAAATATTTTGCAAAATTATTAATAATTAAAATTTGTAAATAATGAATCTGTCATGGTGGATAGGACATTAGCTTGTATAAATCTCGCGTAATGGTAAATTTTAGTAAATTATTAGAGATTTATTGATTGTTGTGACGGGTTTTATTGCTAATAAATGAATTTAATACAATTTTATTGTTATTGCTACTATTATTCGTGATATGGAAGACATGTTATTGATCCTTTGATTGCTCCTAAAGGGTTATTATAAAACTCCCTTCTCAGTGTTATGGAACTGTGAATGATTTAGTTTGTGTGTGTACTGGTTTATTGTGTTTATACAGCTTTGTATGAACCTTGTTGGTTTAGCGCTTCTTTCTCATGACTTCCATTTGATAGGTCTGGTTTCCTAGACTACCTGCACACACACACACACACACACACACACACACAACTGGAAGCTGAAGACTCAGATGAGTCAGAGGGATGTTAGGAAGCAATTCTTCAGCCATAGAGTAGTTAGGAAGTGGAATAGTTTAGCGAACGATATAGTGGAGGCGGGAACCATACATAGTTTTAAGACAAGGTATGATAAAGCTCACGGAGCAGGGAGAGCAGAGACCCAGTAGCGGACAGTGCAGAGGCGGGGCCAGGAGCTGAGTCTCGACCCCTGCAACCACAATTAGGTGAGTACAATTAGGTGAGTACACACACACAACAAGGGTCATACAAAGCTGTATAAACACAATAAACCAGTACACACAAACTAAATCAAAGTCTTGGAGAAAAATCATCAGGAAAAGAATGGTGGAGCATCTGGAACGGCACAGGATAATCAACGCCAGACAGCACAGATTCATGGAAGGCAAATCCTGTGTAACAAACCTACTGGAGTTCTATGACAAAGTAAGAGGTAATACAAGAGAGAGAGAAGGGTGGGTTGATTGCATTTTCCTGGACTGCAGGAAGGCCTTCGACACAGTTCCTCATATGAGATTAGTAAAGAAGCTGGAAGACCAAGCGTGTATAACAGGAAGGGCACTGGAATGGATCAGGGAATACCTCACAGGGAGGCAACAACGGGTCATGGTGCGTGATGAGGTATCACAGTGGGCGCCTGTGACGAGCGGGGTACCGCAGGGGTCAGTCCTAGGACCAGTGCTATTCTTGGTATATGTGAATCAAATGACGGACGGGATAGACTCAGAAATGTGTGTGTTCGCAGATGATGTGAAATTAATGAGGAGAATCAAATCGGATGAGGACCAAGCAGGACTTCAAAGAGACCTGGACAAGCTTGACATATGGTCTATCAACTGGCTTCTCGAATTTAATCCCACCAAATGCAAAGTCATGAAGATCAGTGAAGGGCAAAGAAGACAGCTGACAGAGTACAGGCTAGGTGGACAAAGGCTACAAACTTCGTCAAAGGAGAAAGACCTTGGGGTGAGCATAACACCAAGCACGTCTCCGGAAGCACACATCAACCAGATAACTGCGGCAGCATATGGGCGACTGGCAAACCTAAGATTAGCGTTCCGTTACCTTAACAAGGAATCGTTCAAGACACTGTACATCGTGTACGTCAGGCCCATACTAGAGTATGCAGCACTAGTCTGGAACCCACACCTGGTCAAGCACGTCAAGAAATTAGAGAAAGTGCAAAGGTTTGCGACAAGGTTAGTTCCACAACTCGGGGGACTGTCCTATGAAGAAAGGTTGAGGGAAATAGAACTAACAACACTGGAGGACAGAAGGGTTAGAGGAGACATGATAACGACATACAAAATACTGCGGGGAATCGACAAGGTAGATAGTGACAGGATGTTCCAGAGAGGGAACACAGAAACAAGAGGGCACAATTGGAAGCTGAAGACTCAGGTGAGTCAAAGGGATGTTAGGAAGCATTTCTTCAGCCATAGAGTGGTCAGGAAGTGGAATAGTCTAGCAAACGATATAGTGGAATCAGGAACCATACATAGCTTTAAGACAAGGTATGATAAAGCTCTGGAGTAGGGAGAGAAGAGACCCAGTAGCGGACAGCGAAGAGGCGGGTCCAGGAGCTGAGTCTCGACCCCTGCAATCACAATTAGGTGAGTACATACACACACACAAACATACACAAATTTGTTCAAACATAAAATAAAACTGGAAAAAGTGCAGAGATTTTCAACAAGACTAGTCCCAGAAGAGCCATGATAACGACGTACAAAATACCCAGAGGAGTAGATAGGGGAGAAAAAAATAGATATGTTCGAGAGGCATGAAACAAGTACAAAAGGGTACAGTTGGAAGTTAAAAACATATATGCGTCACACGGATGAAGTATTTTTTCAACCTCAGAGTGGAAGGGAAGTGGAATGACCTTGAGACTGAAGTGGTAGAGGAGGGCAGGATACTTGCATAGCTTTAGGAGTATGTATGATAAGGTTAGCTCAAGAAGCCCGGAGGGACCCCCGTAACGACCAGTATACGTGGCAGGGTCAGGAGCTTAATCTTGACCTGTGCAACCTTTATATAAGTAGGTGAATACAAAAGAGGCGAGTACAATTATTTGAGTGTACATTAAATTAGCACAATTTCTTTGTCTTACATCGATTTCCCGGAGTCTCTGAATATTATAATAAACAGAGGCGAACATAGAAAGCTTGATAATTGCTAGCGTTGCTTCAGGTAGTATTGTGTACAGCTAGTTTGTTCCGTTGTGACTTTGTGAGAGTAGCTAGTTGTTCCGTTGTGACTTTGTGAGAGTAGCTAGTTGTTCCGTTGTGACTTTGTGAGAGTAGCTAGTTGTTCCGTTGTGACTTTGTGAGAGTAGCTAGTTGTTCCGTTGTGACTTTGTGAAGTAGCTGGTTGTTCCGTTGTGACTTTGTGAGAGTAGCTAGTTGTTCCGTTGTGACTTTGTGAGAGTAGCTAGTTGTTCCGTTGTGACTTTGTGAGAGTAGCTAGTTGTTCCGTTGTGACTTTGTGAGAGTAGCTAGTTGTTCCGTTGTGACTTTGTGAGAGTAGCTAGTTGTTCCGTTGTGACTTTGTGAGAGTAGCTAGTTGTTCCGTTGTGACTTTGTGAGAGTAGCTAGTTGTTCCGTTGTGACTTTGTGAGAGTAGCTAGTTGTTCCGTTGTGACTTTGTGAGAGTAGCTAGTTGTTCCGTTGTGACTTTGTGAGTAGCTAGTTGTTCCGTTGTGACTTTGTGAGAGTAGCTAGTTGTTCCGTTGTGACTTTGTGAGAGTAGCTAGTTGTTCCGTTGTGACTTTGTGAGAGTAGCTAGTTGTTCCGTTGTGACTTTGTGAGAGTAGCTAGTTGTTGTGACTTTGTGAGAGTAGCTAGTTGTTGTGACTTTGTGAGAGTAGCTAGTTGTTGTGACTTTGTGAGAGTAGCTAGTTGTTGTGACTTTGTGAGAGTAGCTAGTTGTTGTGACTTTGTGAGAGTAGCTAGTTGTTGTGACTTTGTGAGAGTAGCTAGTTGTTGTGACTTTGTGAGAGTAGCTAGTTGTTGTGACTTTGTGAGAGTAGCTAGTTGTTGTGACTTTGTGAGAGTAGCTAGTTGTTGTGACTTTGTGAGAGTAGCTAGTTGTTGTGACTTTGTGAGAGTAGCTAGTTGTTGTGACTTTGTGAGAGTAGCTAGTTGTTGTGACTTTGTGAGAGTAGCTAGTTGTTGTGACTTTGTGAGAGTAGCTAGTTGTTGTGACTTTGTGAGAGTAGCTAGTTGTTGTGACTTTGTGAGAGTAGCTAGTTGTTGTGACTTTGTGAGAGTAGCTAGTTGTTGTGACTTTGTGAGAGTAGCTAGTTGTTGTGACTTTGTGAGAGTAGCTAGTTGTTGTGACTTTGTGAGAGTAGCTAGTTGTTGTGACTTTGTGAGAGTAGCTAGTTGTTGTGACTTTGTGAGAGTAGCTAGTTGTTGTGACTTTGTGAGAGTAGCTAGTTGTTGTGACTTTGTGAGAGTAGCTAGTTGTTGTGACTTTGTAAATCTTTAAATTCTTATGACCTTAATTTTAGTGTCCCACGATAATATTGTCTTCAGAGTGAGCACCTGGTGGAGGTCTCTTGATCCAAGGAATTTGAATTATCCTCCCGTTCCTCGAATAAATAATATAGTAATATCAATAATAATAGTAATAATAATGATAATAATAAACATTTAAGACGGTGGTTGTTTCTCAGACTTGGCAAGCTGTTCTCTGCGCTGGGTCCCAGACCAGGGAGTCCCAAGAACAAACAGTTCCTGGTCATCGTCTCCAAGGACGAGGTCAACACTATTCAAGACCTGGTAGGTGTAACTATATTCCTCCCGTGATTTCTCGAACCTCATGACCTCTCAGACCTCACTATGACCTCTCAGATCTCACCATTGCCACTCAAAACTCCCCATAACCTCTCAGATATCACCATTACCTTTCAAACCTCACCATAACCTCTCAGATATCACAATCACCTCTTAAAACTCTCCATAACCTCTCAGACCTCACCATCACCTCTTAAAATTCACCATAACCTCACCATCGTCTCTCAAAATTCACCATAACCTCACCATCGTCTCAAAAATCACCATAACCTCACCATCATATCTCAAACCTCACCATAACGTCTCAAACCTCACCATTACTGGATAAGGTTTAACACATGGTGAATCGTTGCCCTAACAACAGCGTGTGTTGCAACTTGTGTCTTACCTTCACGGGTTTACCTCTTCCTCGAGAATGTGTGAAAATATTAATAATAAGGCAAGAGTGGAAGGGCACTGGAGCAGGTGTAGCGACCCATGTTAGAGAAGATACTTCGAAACTCCGCTCCTCAGGAACACGATAGTAATTATGGGACAAGGTAGATTACAGTGCAAAAATGAACATGTTATTGGAAGACAGGGGGAACTTACGTGCCTCTTAAGCTTGAGGGCCCCTATTCCTGGAGGGCCCGTAATCCCGGAGGGGCCCCAGAAGCGACTTTAGTCCACATTGCTTAAAAAATTTGGTTCTACTGTATGAGCCCCTCAAGGGTGGTTCCTTGACGCTGGTGAGGGGCTCTTGATCTAGGGAATTGGATCTGTGCTCCAGTTCCATGAATTGAGCCTAAATACCTTCCATACCCCTTACAGGCCCTGTATAATCCCTTCGGGTTTAGCGCTCCCCATGATTATAATAATAATAATCTACTGCATGAGAAGAGATTTTTTTTAAAATTAATATTCATAATATAACTTAATTCAATTACAAAATAATAGTTAAAATAAAAATAAAAAAGTTCATTAAATTATGATACCGTTGCTGGTTGTGAAGGTGACCCATAACAGTGCCAGCTTCAGGGCCACGAGTATGTAGGTCCGTGAATATGATGTTCTTTTTTATCTAGGCTTATGGAGTGAACCCGTCATCTCTGGGATGAGGGACTGGTAACCTCAAACTTCATCTTCACATGTGCCATTTTTCCTCGGTATTTTGATAGAGCTGCTGGTGGGCGAAACGTAAAGATGCCAGAATGTTGCACAAATGTCTCATACCCAAGTGTTGCGTTTTTATTTTATTCATCTGTTTAGCATAGGCCAGTAGGCCTGCGGAAATTGTTCACTGTTCTTATGTTCTTGTGTTTCTGGGGTGCAGGGACGCAGTATGAAACTCATGGGGTCCAAGAACCAGTGGCTGTTCGTGGTTCCTGACAGTCACTCCCTCAAGTACAACATGCACGGCTACCTGGTACATATGAAGGACGGGGACAACATAGCCTTCGTGTACAACATGTCGGACCTCAGTCCTACCACGCCATGCAACGTGAGTCTTCTCTGTGTGTACATGACTCTTACTATGCTGAATTTAAAGTCAATGCACAACAGTCACTTTTTTGCCACCACTTCTATGGGTGTTGAGAATGTACTGGCTTAACCCACCCCCTCCACTACATCTTGTGAGTCCCCCCCTCTCTCTCTCTCTCTCCTCTTTCTCTCCTCTCTCTCTCTATCTCTCTCCTCTTTCTCTCCTCTCTCTCTCTCTCTCTCTCTCTCTCTCTCTCTCTCTCTCTCTCTCTCTCTCTCTCTCTCTCTCTCTCTCTCTCTCTCTCTTTTCTCTCCTCTCTCTCCTCTCTCTCTCTCCTCTCTCTCTCTCTCTCTCTCTCTCTCTCTCTCTCTCTCTCTCTCTCTCTCTCTCTCTCTCTCTCTCTCCATGCTGTACAATCTTACCCCCACCACACGTTGGGAGTCTCAGCTGTGTGTGTGTGTGTGTGTAGGGACTCTTGTAAATGTTTCTATTAAATTTAAGGCAGTTTTTTGAACATGCATCCAGCCAGTGCTGTACAACAGAGAGGAATGTACACCGTCCCACCAGCACCGTGCAACGGGGAATGTACACCCTTCCACAAGAGCTGTACAGCAGGGGGAGGTGTACATCTCACCAGCACTGCAGCGGGGGTGTACACGCCATCCAGTACTGTACAACAGGGGGATGTACACCCTTGCACCAGCTTTGTATAGCATAGGGAGTGTACACCATCATACCAGCACTGTATAGCAGGAAAATGTACACGCTCCCAGGAACGTACAGTACAGCAGGGGAGTGTAATCCTCCCACCCAGAAATGTACAACTGTGGTAATGCACGCCCTACCACCCGGGAATGTACAGTATAGAAGTAGAGTGTACACCCTCCCAGGAATGTACAGTACAGGAGTGTACACCCGTCCAGGAATGTACAGTACAGGAGTGTACACCCACCCAGGAATGTACTGCAAGGGAGTGTACACCCACCCAAGAATGTACAGCACAGGATAGTGTACACCCACCCAGGAATGTACAACATAGGATAGTGTACACCTACCCATGAATGTGCGGTACAGCAGAAGAGTGTACACCCAACCAGGAATGTACAGCACAGGATAGTGTACACCCACCCAATAATGTACAGTACAGGATAGTGTACAATCACCCAGGAATGTACAACACAGGATATTGTACACCCACACAGGAATGTACAGCACAGGATAGTGTACACCCACCCAGGAATATACAGTACAGGATAGTGTACACCCACCCAGGAATGTACAGCACTGCTATAAAACATAATACATACACTTAAGTATATGTTAAAGGTGTTCTCCCAGCACTGTTTAATAAAGCATGGCGCCTCGCTATATATATTCTCTTGGGTCGCAATTCTCGTATGAATTCTGAATGTATATTCTTGGTGCTTTGTATTGGCTATAGTGGTTGTAATGTTAGGTATAGTGGTTGTAGTGCTGGCTATAGTGGTTGTGGTGCTGTTGGTTACAAGTGGTGGTGGTGGTGTTGTTGGCTGGCCAGGTGGTGTTGTTGGCTGGCCAGGTGGTGGTGGTGTTGGCTTTCCAGGTGGTGGTGGTGTTGGCTGGCCAGGTGGTGGTGGTGGTGGTGTTGTTGGCTGGTGTTGTTGGTGGTGTTGGTTATAGTGGTGGTGTATACAGTGATGATGTTGGAGGAGGGCGTGGATTTACAAGATAATGAATCTGATACGAGGTAGGAATGGTCACAGTTGCTTTTTGCTGATGACACAGTTCTTCTGTGCGACTCTGAAGAGAAGTTGTAAAAGTTGGTGGAATTTGGATGGGTATGTGAAACGAAATTGAAAGTAAATATAGAAAATAGTACGGTAGTGAGAGTAATAAAAAAAAAGTCTAGGCAATGGAAGGTTGGATACCAGATTGGATGGAGGAAGTATGAAAGAAGTGAATTTAGTTAGATATTTAGAAGAGGACATGTCACCAGACTGGTCAATGAGAGAAGTGAAGCATAGAACAGCCGAAGAGAAAAAGGCGAGTGTCGAGGCTTCTGTGGAAAAAAAGGGCCTAGGAGAACAAATAAACTGGAAAGTAGCAGAGTATAATTGTGCTAACACTTATATGGGTGTCAGTTTTGCGTAAAACGGTGCAAAATATTATGATGTACACTAGTGCCGAGTGATGTACAAGGAAGGTCTTGCTTCCTGTAACTGTGTACACTGGAACATCTTTTCTTGCTCCCGCATATCACAAGCTCCCAGAACACCATTACAATTGCAGGAATAGTAATCCAGCCATGAAGACACACTAGGTCCTTCACATGTTGGGTTAAGGGTATCGTACCATATGCGAGGATAGCTAATTTCAGAATTGCCTTCATAAACTTAGATAAGTCTTTTAGGCCTCTCCACACGACATATGTTAGGCCCATCATAGAGTACGCAACACTAGCATGGAGCCCTCACCTGATCAAGTATTTACGAAAACTAGAAAAGGTCAAAGGGTTTGCAACAAGACTAATCCTAGAGCCGAGAGGATTGAGTTATGAAGTGTGACTAAAGGAAATGAACCTGACGACTTTAGAAGACAGAGATTAGGGGTTACATGACCATGGCATACAAGATACTCAGAGGCTTTTGCAATAGACAGGGACAAACCTTTTGAAATGAGAGGCATAGGGGCGAGAAGTCATACATGGAAATTAAAGGTACAGGCGAACCAGAGGTGAGGTAAATAGATGGAATGAGTCAGATGCAGTGGTAGAGGCAAATTTAATACACAGTTTCAAGAGTTCGTACAGTAGGGAGAGTGAATCCAGGATTGTGGTTTAAGACGTAGGGCCCGGAGCTGAAACTTGACCCCCGCAAACACAACTGGGTGAGCACACACACATAAACACACAGTACTCTACTGCTTATTAATATGCACAACAGAATTTCCCAGACAAAAAAATCAGAATGGCATAAAACATCAGACATGTGCTGCTACCTGGTGTCGCCTCACTCATGTATTATTTACCACCTTCATCGAACATACAACCTTCAAGAGGGAGTGCCTTGATACCGCTGAAGGGCTCTTGATCCAAGGAGCTACGGCTATCGTTTCATTTTCCCCTTGGATATAACCTTATTGCCTCCCATTCCCCGGCTGATGTGTGGCCCCAACGGATTTAGCGCTTCCTTTCAGTGGCTCTTTGTCTATGTTAACGTCTCTATCGCCTTTCAACGGCCATTTAGCCACGTTTAACGGCTCTTTATCTACGTTTAACGGTTCTTTTTTACTTTTACTGGCGCTCTATTTTTAATGGGTCTGTATCAACTTTAACTGCTCTTTATCATCTTTTAATGGCTCTTTATTGCCTTTTAAATGCTCTTTATTTACGTTTAACGGCTCTTTATCTACTGTTTAATGGCTTTCTATTTTCTGCTCTTCGCCTTTTTTATTTTTCCACATTTGGTGTCTTATTTGTTATATCTCTTCCTTCTCCTTTCCCTGTTTTCTTATCGTTTCTGATTCACATTGTCTACTACAGCAAGTTCTGTTTCTTCCTCACCCTCCTATTTTTTTGTTTTCTCACATTCCTCAGCTCATTCCTCCTCCTCTTCACTTTTCTCTACCCTCTTCCTTCTCTCACCCATCTAGATGATAATAATGGTGCCCAGTTGAGTTAGTAATGGATAATTTTATCTGCCCTTCTCATGTCTTTATAATAATAATAATAATAATAATAATAATGTGATTTTTGTCCTTGTAGGATGGGTTCCAGTGCTACATGAAGCTCTTGATCACCCAGTATGCTGTAGAGCTCTCCTCTGCGCTCTCTAAAGAGCTTGAACTCTACTACCAGGTACTGTTTAGCTGCTCGGGATTTATGGATTATGTAAATTCTCCAACGATAAGAGGGTTGTACAATGAAAACATTTATATTTTGTGACTGTGGGAAGGAACCCTTTTTTGGTAGCCCACACAAAATAAAAGAACCCAACGCGACATAAATATTGACATAAAAATGCATCATTACGTGTTGTTCTTCATAGGTGTCCGAGGAGGAGTGGACGGAGGTGAAACCTTCCCCAGCTTCCAGGGCTTCCACCATCATCACAGCCATCAAGGTCAGTGTTAAGTGCAAACTCCTACTGTATGCTGATGACAGTGCTCTGTTAGTGTCAGGTAAAGACCCACAAGATATAGCTAATGTATTAACACTGGAACTGGAGTCCTGCAGCAAATGGTTAGTAGACAATAAACTATCGTTACACCTCGGGAAAACTGAAGCCATACTCTTTGGCACGAAACATAAACTGAGAAGGGTAAATAATTTTAATGTCTGGTGTAATGTCCCCATTACACCAGACATTAAAATTATTTACCCTTCTCAGTTTATGTTTCGTGCCAAAGAGTATGGCTTTAGTTTGCCCGAGGTGTAACGATAGTTTATTGTCTACTAACCCATCACTTCAGTTTCCTCAGTAAAATATCTGGGAATCCCCTTTGACCCATGCATGTCAGGAGAACTGATAGGGAACAGTGTAGTAAAGAAAGCAAATGCCAGACAAGTTCCTCTACAGACAAGCACAGTGTCTACCTACTGAGGCTCGCAGGACCCTATGTCTAGCCCTTATACAATGTCATATGGACTACGCTTGCTTTTCATGGTACTCTGCCTTGACAAAAAACTGAAAGATAGACTGCAAATCACACAGAACAAAATGGTAAGATTCATCCTGGACTTGGGTCCAAGAGAACATGTAGGCCAGGATGAATTACAACAATTGGATATGCTGAATATTGAAGACAGAGTAAAACAACTGAAGTTAAATCAAGTTTATAAAATTGCTCACAAACAGTGTCCAGAATATCTTGCTGCCGATTTTGTAAAGGCTGAGAACCAAAGCAACCATAGTACTAGGGAAAGAGAGGACAACTTTGAAGTACACACAGTCAGTGGCCAGGCTTCAAACACCTTTTATTGTGCAGCAATAAAGGAATGACATATGTCAAAGCCAGTAATAGCATTACCCAGTTCAAGAAGAGAGCCAAAAGGTGCCTGAGGAATGTAGCGACAGAAAGGGAGGAGAATGATTTTTTATTTTTTTTAGCTAACACACGTGTAATCTTACCTTATTCCTAGTATATTTCCGTTATAGTATAATAATAAGATATTATCTCCTTTACAGAATAATAATAGGATATTATCTCCTTTTTATTATAACAATAAGGTAAAAGGACCCCAATAGAAATAAGTCACTGACTTTTTTTTGGGTTATCCTAGGTTCTCTACACATATGCTGCTATGTATGATAATCTATGTAACTGTATTTGTGTATACCTGAATAAACTTACTAGTGCCTTGGGATGAACTCTTCATCACGGGTGTCAGAGCTTCCCTTCCCTTACCTCGGATGAAAAAGTTCATAACCTCTCATTCCGGAAAAAGGGGTGCTGAAAAAATGGTTGTATTTATAACTTTAATTTTTTAAAGGGGTGGACGGGTAAGCCAGCGAAAGGCCTCGGTCAGATGACCAAAAGCTCCAGCTGCGGGTCATCATGACTAACACCTGCGTCAGGAAACACTTGTCCTGTTTCCTGACAAACCTTCCCTAACCTAACCTAACCTAAAGTGTGCTGTTTAACCCCTACTGATTTAGATTTTCCTGTGAATGTAATGGTAGTGTAATATAATGTACAATAACGTTATGTCATAATATATAATGTAAATCAATTAATGAGGCGCTGAGAAGATGAATGACGAGTTCACCAAATGTCACTTTTTTGTAAATTCTTTACAAACATTTGCAACATGTTTATAACAGTGTCTCAGTGACCAGTCATACAATTCTCATCAAGCTGGAAATTTCAGAGACTGAGGAACATTTTTTTTTATATAAAAAACGCAATTTTCGCTCACTGGCGAGTTCGTCGGTTTTCTTCTCAGCGCCTGGATATATAATATATAATTAACTGGTAGGGTACGTACACCTAGAAGTGTGTACAATTACAAATCCGGTCTTTGAAATATTGAGACCCGTGTCAGCACTGGTAGGGTACGTACGCTGAGAGGTTTGTACAATTACAAATCGCGTCTTTGAAATATTGAGACCCGTGTCAGCACTGTCCTGACGAATATTATTACAACTACTGTAAAGTGTAGACCTCTCCGAGTATATACACAGAGGTATACTTTAAAAGTAAGTATTTTGGGGGGAACAGGCGATAAGCAGCCGTAACGACCCTCGTGTAGTCGATAGGCTTTCAGTCCTATTAACTTTACATATAACTCAAGCAAGTGGCATTGATATAATGAAATGCCACAGAAACACTATAATGTGACGCTATGTGATTCTGCCATTGTAAGTACCAATCAGCCTTACTATGCTACCTCCCGTTATTGCTCTATGTTCCCCTGCAGGTTAAGCGCTCTTCCATGAATACAGTAATATATCTAGATATTGAAATCTCCTTTTATTAAACTCTGCAAATAAAAGCTCCGCTTTCCTATGCAATACACATTGATCGAACTATTGGGTAAATACGGTAATCTCATCATGGTTGAGTGATGTGTATGTTGCATGGCTGCACCTCATTAAAGCATGTCCATCTAACATCGTCAAGTAGCATTCCTTCAGATGGCGTGCCAAGTTGAAGGGTTCACTCTGATCCCTCTACTATGTAGCGGAGTTATGACTGGCAGATCGAGAAAGCCTTCAAGGCATCTCTCCTCTTGCATCATTCACACCCTGCTTGAAGATTTTTGTACACAGACATACATTGTGCTGTCTGTTAGTGGACTATAAAAATGTGTATGTGTACTCGCATAGTTGTGCCTGCGGTGGTGGGTTGAACTAAAACTTCTGGCCCCGCCTCTTCCAAACAGCTGGTGTAACTTGTTTCTAGGCTACTGTTTTCTATCATGTGTACGCCAACTACATCCCCCTCCCCCGCACCTTGCTCACTCTTCTTCACAACCATTATACAGTAGAGTGCTTCATAACATCTTTGTACTCTACTTCAGTTTTCAGTTTTCACTTCTGTCCTCGTGTTCTGGTACCTTCTATGTTAGTCTGTCCTTGTCCTTCCTTACAATGCCACTGAGCACCTCAACGCATCTTGATCAAGTCACCGTTGACACTTCATTCTTCCAGTGAGTGAGATCCTGCTGTATTAATCTGTACTCGTAACTCATGTATCTTAGTCCCTAGATCTGTCTGGTGAAAAAATTATTTGACTGGGGAAGGGCAAAAAATATTAGGCTAGGTTAAGTAAGATTCGTCAGGAAACAGGACAAGTGTTTCCTGTCGCGGATCTTAGTTACGTATATGATGACCCACAGCTGGAGCTTTTGGTCATCTGACCGAGGCCTTCCGCTGGCAGAAAAAAATATTTAAACCTTCTTAGGCTAAGAGAGATGTAAGGCGACACTTTAAATAAAAGTGAGCGCAGCTCCAGAAGGTTGAGAATTCATCTCTTGCAAAGTTTAAAAATAAACTATTATATTTTTTTGTATGTGAGATACTGTTTTGACTCTGTTGTGCATAAAATACTACATAAATAATCTACTGACTAGGATGTTTAGAGAATTGATGGGATCGTGATCGTTTCTGAAAACAGTAATGCATAAGTTATCCCTTGATACTAGAGAAGTGCTCTTGATGTATGGAACTGGAGCTACCTCACCTTCCTCAAATCAGAACTGACGGCCCTCCCATTCCTGAGGCACTATATATGGCCGACACCACTCCCACGAGCCCTCCTAGGGTGGGGAAGGTGCCAGAGCCAGAGCTTGCTACCACCTGCAGCTCACAAGTCTGCCATTTCCACGAGCCCCCCTGGGGCGGGGAAGATGGCAGACCAAAGGCCTAGCTTCTCCCTACGAGCCCCGTGAGGGCGGGGAATGGGGCTAGGTCTGGGGACAGTTGGTCCCAGAAGATGATGAGGTACTTGTACCTCCTCCCATGGCAGACATAGGTCTCAGATACTCCCACAACAGGGAGCCAAGGCTGAGTCACCATCTGGAAAAGACCCGGTCCCGGAGAGTACCGGCGAATCAAGAAGAAGAGGCACTGTATATGTAATGGTTATAATTATAACCACAATTTTTAAAGGCATGGACTGGTAAGCCAGCTGAAGGCCTCCAGCTGCGGGTCATCACATGACTAAGACCCGCGTCAGGAAACACTTGTCCTGTTTCCTGACAAACCTTAATCAACTTGACACTATATAACCTTTACGGGTTCAGCGCTTCCCCTCAATATAATAATATGACTCATATTGAAGTTATGGTAATGTTTTGTTAATGATCTAAATCAATAATAGCAAGAAAATTAAAAATAACATAAATGACTAATATTACGAACAAATTACCGAGAAATTGTTATTCTTTACATACTTTACTTCTCATTTTATTTTCGGTTGCACAGATGGATTGCTATAATAAATACGTAGGGTAGCAATAGGAGAGTCTGGATACTTACACCGAGAGGTGTATGTCTCAGCTCAAATATACTGAGACATTATTTTAAATCCTTTTTATTTAAGGGGTTAACATATTCTTGTCTGGTGGTGAAAAGGTTACAAGTAGTCTTAATCACTCGTGTATTTGGTAGGTTTTAATTAAACCCCCAATAATTATTGGAGAGACACACATGATATAAAATATAGTCATGGAGGCAGTTGCTAGCCATCCTAAGCTATATCAGTGCAGCCCATCGGTAAGAGGCTCCAGTTGGGTGTGTTTCAAGGTTCTGCTCTCCACTCTTGACATTGATATGGAATTCCGGAGAGTAGAAGCCACTTTTGGTGTGGCAGCCCCATCGATGTGTTCAATAATTCTAGGTATATTACCCACCTGTGTGAGTCTTCTTTGATATTCACTTCTCAAACTATTTCCTGCTGCCCACCCTCCACTAAGAACCACTCACTACCACTACTACCACTCACCCAGTATAACTTATTGCTGATAAATAGCCACAAAATGTCGCTATTTCTCTCACCCAATACGTCTTGCTACCACTGACAACTAGAAACTACCCAATCACTATCACATACGAACATAATAGTGAAGAAACAGTGTAGTAGGCCTCCTGGTCCATGCTAGGCTTGTTCATATCACACCCGCCTACACCCACTCACATACCCGTCCTTAAAGCTACTTAAAGTTCTTATAGTCAATGAAGCTACCTGGGAGTTTGTTCCACTCATCAACAGCTGTGTTGCCCAGCCAGTAGAGCACTCACTCTCACTAACAATAAACTATCACCCGTGACTATCACTCAAGTTCTAAGAACCCTTCACGACCTCTAACTACCATTCACAACTACCAAGTTTTCTCTACATGCACGTTAATTAGCTGAGAAAATGATCTTGTAGCAAGTGGCACAGTAAGTAGTGTTCATGAGTGGCTGTTGCAGACACGATGTTGTAGGTTAGATATGAGCTGTTGCAGACACGATGTTGTAGGTTAGATGTAAATTGTTGCAGCCACGGTATTGTGGGTTAAATGTGAATTGCTTGAACAATGGTATTCTGGGTCAGTTGTGAATTGTTCCAGCCACATTATTGTGGATTAGCATGAATTGTTCCAACCACGTTATTGTGGACTAGTTGTGAATTGTTCCAGCCACATTATTGTGGATTAGTATGAATTGTTCCAACCACGTTATTGTGGACTAGGCTGTGGTTTAGCGCTTCTTTTGATTATAATAATAATATTGTGGACTAGTTGTGAATTGTTCCAACTACGGTATTCTGATTTTTATTCTTAGTTTGTTTTCTTAATGTCGACACGAAACAGAGCTTTGGATGGTTAATATGAAGTGACATTGGACATTTGGAGTCAACAAAACAGAGTTAAAAGGTTGCCCGTGACGTCAGAATATTGTAAAGGTCACGAGTCTTTGAATTTGTTAGTTTTTTTTTTGTGTGTGTAATATTCATATTTACGTATCTAACAGTTGCTGACCAATTCAGTATGAAGCACAATGAAGCTGCCATTACAATCACTATGTGTAGAACAATCATGATGAACATTCACCAGGCAACTCTGAGTTAAATTAACTTCCTCATTGTTCCCTACGCACCCCCTTCCATTCTCTCCAAATTGTTTTTTTCAAGTTGGAAATGTGGTGGTAGGGAGTGCAGGGTGGGGGGAGAGCCTTTTACTATACTATTATAATCCCAAATATCTAAACAGATTTAGATGTGTGGATAAATAGTTTAGAAAACCCGGACGTTGATAACATTTGGGTTGTACGTTTCGCTAACCAGTGGGCTTCTTCAGTGCCTCATTTATCAGAGGTAATTAAACTGAAGTTTTTACTCTTCAATCAGCATTATTTTTATAGACCGTATGGTCTGTTTTGCACTACCTGCAAGGGAGAGGGTCAACCTTGATACTAATGAAGAGCTCTTGATCCAAATAAGTAGAGTTGCCCTCTCCTTCCTCGGTTTAGCGCTTCCATATGTATGTAATAATATGACTTTGTGGGCCAGCGCGTCGCGAACGACAACAGTTTAGTTGAACAGGCGATCAACAAGGAAACCTGGCCTCAGGTCGGGCTGTGAGGATAGAACTCTGGAGACCGGCCAAAGGTATGTCAGAGGAGAGTGAGCAGGATTTAACCCGCAGTTGTAAAATTAACACTTACCACTGTGATGCACCAGGAGAAGCAAGAGGAGGCGCAGAACTGTTCGAGGTGCACCCACTGGGGCGTGCAGGCCGCCGAGACCAGGGACACGCATAGGTTTGAGCTGCTCAGCGTGGCTGACTGGCGACCTCTGACTGGTCTCGCCCTCTACGATGATCTCTTCCCCCACGTGACCGGAGGCTTCAGAGGACGCACTATCCCCGTCACCTCCGTCGAGGTCAGTTATAATACTTGTTTAATTCATGTTAAGCGCTAAACCCATGTGGGTCATTCAGCGGAAGACGTGGTAGAGGCTTGATCCTCCGTCTGCTGAGTGCGAGACAGATGCGCTCCCTATGTATGTTCTTTGTCGAGGTCAGTTATAAAAATAATCTTTATTTCTACAAGTACATGATACTACTTACACAGACCTAGCTGACATTCTGCCCATGATTATGCAGAGCATTTCGGGGAACTTAGGTTAATTTTGTCCCCAGGATGTGACCCATACCAGTCGACTAACACCCAGGTACCTACTTACTGCTAGGTGAACAAGGACAGCAGGTGTTTTAAGGAAACACGGCCAATGTTTTACCCGTACCGGGGATCAAACCACGGACCCCAATGTGTAAGCTGAGTGTGCTACCAACCGAGCTACGTGACACCTTGACTGATGTGGAAAAAAGACTTACGTACAGTTCAGGACATTTATTAAGGAAACGTTTCGCCACTCGTAGCGAAACGTTTCCATCTAATAAATGTAGAGGGTAGAAACAATGGGCGTGTTTCTTTACACCGGTTGTCTATGTTCACCCATCAGTAAAATGGGTACCTGGGTGTTAGTGGACTGGTGTGGGTCGCATCCTGGGACAAAAACTGACCTAATTTGGCCGAATTCTCAGCATAACAAGCAGCTTTTTATAAAGTAGTATGTTATTAATGTCAGCTAGGCCTGTATACCTTGTACATGTACTTGTAGTAAACAAAGATATTATTATTATTATTATTATTATTATTATTAGTGATCTGTACATACGTGTCTTTCTACACATCTTGTTGGTATCACCAAACCATTTTTCACTTCATCCTGACTATTGTTTTTTTTCTCTCTGCATTTAGATAGAAAAATGTCGTTATTTGTCACCTGGATGCAACAGTGGATACAGTAATGAAGACAAGATACTGAAGATACAGATAAAATATTTATTTTCCAAGAAGATAAACTTGTGTCATAGAGAAAGTTATATATACATGTATATATTTATTAACCTACATAAAAATACGAAAGTTATGCATGCGCATTTTCTCTATTTCTAAGCTACTGTTTACTTTATCACTAATGTACTGTGAACTAAATATCGTACACTGACCTCTTAACTCCCCGTACTGGTGAGTGGGGGGCCTTGATGCTAGTGGTGAGCTCTTGATCCAGGGAATTGGAGGCACCCTTCCCATTCTCGGATGAAACCTGATTACTTCCATGACCCCTACAGGAAGTTTAGTGTGTCCCCAGGGATATAATAATAATAATAATATCCTTAAAATGCATCGTTATTAAATTCTATAGTTCAGTTTATTCGCTGCCCAGCTTTTCGGAGTGCGGGTGTGCTTGTTTCTGGTCCCTAGCGATGGAGTTGAGAACTGGTAGTTTTCATCAACATGGTGGAGCGCTACAGACGACGTGTCAATACTGTCTGTATTGAAGTGTTGCAGGGCGCGATTTACCCAAGCAACGCAGATGTTCTCCTCCCAGCTATTTTGAGGGATTCTTTAGGGATATCCATTGAAGAATTATTTGGGATATCTCTCAACAGTTCGTCGAGGATTTTTGTCAAGTTTGCAGTGGCCAGCGCATATGAGCGAGTGGTTGACACGTATCAGGAGAAGAGGATTGTCGTCAACACGGGATTAGAGGTACGGCTTCGAGATGTGTCACGGTACTACACTTATATACGAGTCCGAAACGTGCCGTTCGAAGCGTTGGATGTTGATGTGCGAACCGTCTTCAGTCAATTTGGTGACGTCCATGCAGCCACGGTGGGCGGTGGGCACAGGGGACTTATGCCGGCTGCAAGAAGGTTCATTTTCTTTGAAAATGACGCTCAAACGTCAGATACCTTCATACGTCATGATGGAGGAGTTCCGCAGCAGGTCTATGTGACTTACGCAGGCCAAGTTCGAACGTGTCGCCTGTGTGGATTACCTGGACATGTGGCGGCGGATGTGATCGTCGGATGGGCCAACAGAGACATGGAGCTGCTGATGGTATGAGGAAGGATGAAGTGGTGGTCGTGGATGCTATGGATGAGTCGACACGGGAGAATATGAGCATGGTGCCAAGTGGACAATGGAGTGACATTGTTGATAAGGAGGATGAGCGTGTTCTAACGTTGTCACAGGTGACCCAGGATGGCGAGACAGCGGAGACGGAGGAAGTGGCTCTGCCGGAAGGTGTGAACTTGGTTTTGTCTGAGCCGCTTTTTGGGGGATTTTCCACTGTTGTTGGACAGTCCTGTGTGTGAGGGCACACAGCATGGTGTGGAGGACTTAGGATCAGAGGTGAGGAGGGACGAGAGTGAGACGAGTGTGATGGGCGTCTCAGAGAGTGGGCCTTGCCTTCAGGTCCAGGAGGTTGGTGTAGAAGTGCACAGGGGGGAGGATTGTGAGACTATGGAGGCTACAGGGGACTCCAGGAAAGGCCTAGTGGTCTAGTTGAGGACGATGTCCTAACACCTGGGCAACAGGTGTGCAAGAAGGCCTGGGTGGAGGTGGCAAAAGGGGGACGGAGGAGTGTCAAGGGTAGAGAGGGGATGAGGGACAGGAAAGCAGACAGGCAAGTACTGGGAGTGTCAGTAGAGGAAGAGAGCATTAGTAAGGGAAAGTCGGTAGTGACGAGGAAGTTGAAAAGTAGAGAAAGCCCCTGCGTTCTTTTCAGGTGTTTAGCGATGAATGTAAATGGCCTCCGAGCGGAGGTCAAACGTAAATGGGTAGAGGTGACATTAAGACGTTTAAATGTGGATGTGTGTATATTGCAAGAGCATAATTATAGGATGGGGAGAGATTTGACGTTAATGGATTTACAGTTTATGCGGGTAGTGCGGGTAGTTTCAAGGGAGGGTGGCTATAGGTATACGTGTGACCAGTCCTTTCGGTTGTTGGCTTGGGAAGAGGGGTGGGGGGTGGTAAGGGTTGAGGGTTTATGGGGAATGTCAGAGTGTGTATAGTGGGAGTTTATATGCCGGCTATAAGTTGTAGAAAAACTAAGGAAGAATTTGTGAGAGAGGAGTTGATATATTTCTTACGTGGGTTGCCGGTTGTGACTATTGTCGCGGGGGATTGGAATTGTGTGATTAGGAAGAGGGATGTGGAACCGAGAGGGGGGTGTGAGTTGGGGGTTTGCTGTGATGTTTGGGTGCGGCAGGAGTCAGAGATGTGGTAGGGCGGTGGTGGCATATAGAACATACGTTCGTTCATACGTAGGGGCTATGCTGCAAGACTCGATCGTGTGTATGTGTCGAGGGATGTTATAGTGGAAGGCGTGGATTGCGTTGATGTTGGGTTTTCCGATCACAGGGTGTGTTGGCAGTGTTGGGATGGGAGGGCTGTTAGAACGTATGCTAGTTTTTGGAAGCTTAACGTGGGCTTATTGCAGGGAACTGTGTAGGAGGAGTTTTGAGGAGTGGTGGGAGGGATGTGGAATGATGGGAAGGACCGGGAAGATGTGGTGGGTTGGTGGAATGGAGTGGCGAAAGTGGGTATTCAGGATTTTTATAAACGTGAAGGTAGAGAGCGGGGGGAATGCGTTATGGCCTGCAGAGGTATTTGGAGGGCAGTTGCGGGATTGTTATGTGGGGGGCGGGTTACTCGCTGGAGGACATAGGGTTTTGAGGGGCCAGTTGAAGGATATCAGAATGAGAGATTCCAGGCTATCAGAGTGAGGGCAGGTATTGAGGATGTGCTATGGGGGACAAACCGTCTTTGACTGTCTTGCGTGGTTTTCGAAAGAGGAGGCAGGGTATGACGATGACGTCATTGAAGGTACGAGGAGTTGGGTGGGTATATGGAGGGACAGGTACTGAGGTCGACAGAGGGTATGAGCGGGTTTGTGGATGTTTGGTTTCGGCGGTATCTAGACCGTAGGTTGGAGGAGGTGGAGGCGAAAGAGGAAGTTTTGGAGGGTATACAGGTAGGGATTACTGAGGAGGATAGGAAAGGGATGGAGGAAGTGTGGTTCGCAGTGAAGGGGATGCAGATGGGTAAAGCGCCGGGAGTCGATGGCTTACCTAGTGATTTTTATGTTCAACATTGGGGAGTGTTGAAGGAATGTTTGACGAAAGTTTTCAATCGTTTGAAGGAAGTATGGTATATGGGGGAGGATCAGCGCACTGGAGTTGTGGTTTTAGTGCCTAAGGGGAAAGTGGTGGAAACGATTAGGGATTACAGAGCTATAACACTTTTATGTGCAGATTACAAAATCTTTGCAAGGATTTTGGGTAATAGGGTTAAAAAGGTTTTGGATTCTATATAGAACGTGGTCAGTATGGGATACCGGGGAGGTGTATGGGGAATGGGCATGGTAGGATTAGGTCATTCATCGAGGGTCGAGAGGGGTGGGGTTTTAGGGCTGATTGGGAAACTGCTTATGACAGTGTGGATAGGAATATGTTATTTGACATTCTTCGTAAGCAGGGTTTTGGGAATGAAGTAGTGGGTTGGTGCAAACGTTGTATGAGGGGCTTTTGTGCGGGTTCAATTGAATGGAAGGGTGGGAAACGTGGTGGACATGAAGCGGGGTTTGCGACAGGGGTGCCCTTTGTCGCAAATTCTGTTTGCATGCTTACAGGATCCTTTTATAGGTTAGTATCGAAGGGGTAGGGAGGAGGGTCAGGTACCTGGTTGTGCATCTGGAATAGTGGGTTATGTTGATGACACAACAATTCTCGTAGGTGGGTGGGAGGGTTAGATGCTATAGGAGGATTATAAGTGTTTTGGGGCAGCTACAGGGATGTGGATTAACAGGGTGAAATCTAAATTGTTAGAGGTGGGGACGTGGGTGGGCGGGGACTTGGGGAATAGGTATGGTTGGCATTGTTGAGTGCTTGAAAATTTGTGGGATAATTTATTGTAATGATGCGAGTAGGGCGAGGGTTGAAAATTCTTCTAAGGTGGAACGGCGACATCGCGCGAATAGTGGATGGAGACCGGGAGATGTGACGTTAATGCAAGGGTTATGGTAGTGAATGTTTTACTGTATATAGAATTGTGGCATGTGGCAAGGGTATACCCACTCGTGGGAGAATGTTGAATTATTACAGTGGAGAGTGTTGCGTTATATATGGGGTTTTGGTAGACATTGGCTTAATAAGGAGGTTGTCATGACGCCGGTTAGTAAGGAGGTTTGGGGTTGATACCCTTACATAGGAGGCTTATAGGGATATATGTAAAGCAGAGATATGTGGAGGAGGGAGGGGTGGGGGTAAGCGGGTGGGAGTGGTCATGCGTGAGGTACGGAGGTGGTGGAGTGGACGTGACCTGAGTTTATGTGAGGCAATGTTGAGGGTTTTACTAGTTGTCAGAGAGCCAAGGGTTTTGGTGGGGGTTTGGACAAGCTTGGGGAGGCGGGGTATAGTGCAAGGGTAGCAGAGTACCCAAAGTATAATTGGGGGCGACTTGGGTAGGTTTCCGGAAGTTGAGGCTGAGGGCGAGGGTTAGGGAGACGGTTTTCGATTCCTACATGGAATCTTGGCTTCTAAAGCGAATTGTTTTTAATGGGTTTAGCGAGTGAGGGTACTTGTTTGAGATGTGGGCTTTTGGATACGTCGTACCATGCGGTGTATTTTGTGAAGATTTAGGCAGGGTACAGGAATGGTTTGGACGGTCATGAGGAGTGTAGGTGGTGTGGGCTTTCGATGTTAGGGCTTTAAGCCTGGATATTGGTGGGTTTGAGGAAAATGTACGTAGAAGTTTAATGTACCTGGTGGTTGATTTCATATATGTCGTGGGGTATGCGCGAGGTAGTGGGTGGGAGGCGGGTTCGTGCCTTGGCGGCACATTTTACAGGACGAAATGTAGGAATCAGGGTTTGTATGGGAGAACTTGGGTTGAAGCTTTCTCAGAGGTTATAGAACGATGACGGTGGTGTCCCTTTTAAGGTTTTGGGGATGACGTAGGAACCATTCGAGGGGGACTGGTCGAGTGGGGGAGGGGAGGTTGGGTATATCCGGAAGGGGTTGACTAGGGTATAGTATGGTTGATTGATGTGTGGTTGGTTAGGCGTGGGTATACAGGGTTGAAGCTAGGATGGGTTGGGACGGGGTGGTATCGTGGGTGTCCGAATTTTGGACGTTTCGGGTTTTATGGGGTTGTAGGTAAATGTTCAGGTGTGTTTGACTCAGACTTGGAGTGATGTTGGTTGGGAAGGGGTCATAGGGGTCATGGACGCATGGGTTTTCCTCTAGGATGTAGTAGTGTAATCTAAAGTTAAAGTAGTAGGGTTTGTCGGTGGTGATGTGCTGGCGTTTTGCATTTATGTGGCAGGTTGGAGGTTAGGAGGTATTAGGTGTTAGACAACCGACAGTGTGCAGGTGTGCTTGGGTGAAGTTGTCCCAGGTATCTGTGGCAATTCATGTAGGATAAAGTTGATGTTTTGCTATGTTTGTCTTAAGTTTAACGTTTTTAGTATTGTATTCTGTATGTGTTCTCTATCTTTGTTTGAATTATACATTAGGAGCAGCTTCTGCATATTTTTGGGTTTTTCTAGTGTTTGTATATGTATGCAACACAAATGTGTTTTGTGTGGTCTTATTATCCGGTGTGGGAATGTGACGTTGTGTTGTAGACAGTGTTGTCTACGGTAGTGATGGCTTGATGTTAATGTATTTTATTTAAGATGATGTTGTGGTGTGACCCTTGTTTCAGGGGTCAGTTGTTTTTGTGTGTTATTGTGCAACACCTGTTTTATAGGCAGAAAGTTTAAGGTTTTATTTTATTTCATGCCTATGTACTGCGTTTTGTGGTAGGGAAGAAGTAAAATATGTAACCAGCGGTTAAATTTTTGTGGTGTTTTTGAGACAATGTATGTTCAGTTTCATTGACAGTGTGTTATGTTATTGTATAGAAAAACTTAGCTAGGATTGGGTAGTAGGATGGACATTTTTGTTTGTGCTTTTGGCACTGGTTCTTATTATAGGATATATAGACTGATGTGTTTATTCCTGTTCTGTTTGCTTGTTTTTGTTTATATGAGCCTGATTTATTTTTGGGCATTTATTGGATTGTTATGTATATATGTGTTTTTAATAAAAAAAAAAAAAAAAAAAAAAAAAGTTCAGTTTAGGGATAGTGAGTGGACCTGACATCCTGAAATTTCAAATCGCCACCTTAGCCACTGCACCTTAGAGGTTAAAAAATGTGTATATATATAGTATATATATTGTGTGTGTGTGTGATTGTGTGCTCAGTTTGTCCTAGTATTCCGATATAATACTTATTTGGGTCATGTGTGCACCTCTATTGGCTCATTTTTTTTACTTACCGCCTTTCTTTACTTCTCTTTCTTTCTTTTTCTTCTCCTTACCTCTCGCTCTTCTTTTCGTTTTCATTACTTCCTATCTTTACGTCTCAACTCTCTCTATTTCACATCTCATTTTACTTTTTATTTTATTTTATTTGTATCTTTCTTTGCTTATTATCTTTTTTTTTTTACTATTTTTAAAGCCTCATCTATCTTCCTGTTTTTCATTACTTCTCATATTTCTGTAGGTTTCAACTTTTTTTTCACTCATCCTTTGCATTTTATCCTTTTTTTCCCACCATATCCCTTTTCTTAGATTTTCCTACCATCTGACATAACCTCAGTGCTGTCTCCTTCCTTTCACATCTCCCTTCCCTACCTGCTGCACGTGCGGCGTGGGCGTGCAGTCCCTCCCTGGCAGATATTCGTCACTGACAGCAAGGGTGGAGTGATACGCTACGAGGACTTATCTTCGAGGTGCTCAACGAACTTGCTGCTAAACTTAACTTCTCGTAAGTATGCTTTAGCACACACACACACTTACATGTTCAATGCACAGTCGAAAGAAATATAAACAAAGGTAAAGGGGGTGAGAGCTGCCCTAATATCTCATTGTATCTCTGCCTACATTTATATCAGTTTCTCAGTACATTTCTTTATTTATTCATGCATTAAACCTAATGTATCTGTTCTATTGTACCATGTGGCGTGTGGTGGTACCACAGGTACGTGGTGCTGGTGCCTCAGGATAAACAATGGGGAGTGCTGGATAACAAGGGTAACTGGAACGGCATGATAAAGATGATCATGGATAATGAGGTACGTTTTTGGATGGGTGAAGATGGGTACTGGATGGTGACTGAGTACTGGGATAGGTGACTGGGTACTGGGATAGGTGACATGGTACTGGGATAGGTGACAGTGGTTGGGATAGTGACAGTGGGTACTGGGATAGGTGACAGTGGGTACTGGGATAGGTGACAGTGGGTACTGGGATAGGTGACAGTGGGTACTGGGATAGGTGACAGTGGGTACTGGATAGGTGACAGTGGGTACTGGATAGGTGACAGTGGGTACTGGATAGGTGACAGTGGGTACTGGGATAGGTGACAGTGGGTACTGGGATAGGTGACAGGGGGTACTGGGATAGGTGACAGTGGGTACTGGGATAGGTGACAGTGGGTACTGGATAGGTGACAGTGGGTACTGGGATAGGTGACAGTGGGTACTGGGATAGGTGACAGTGGGTACTGGGATAGGTGACAGTGGGTACTGGGATAGGTGACAGTGGGTACTGGGATAGGTGACAGTGGGTACTGGGATAGGTGACAGTGGGTACTGGGATAGGTGACAGTGGGTACTGGGATAGGTGACAGTGGGTACTGGGATAGGTGACAGTGGGTACTGGGATAGGTGACAGTGGGTACTGGGATAGGTGACAGTGGGTACTGGGATAGGTGACAGTGGGTACTGGGATAGGTGACAGTGGGTACTGGATAGGTGACAGTGGGTACTGGGATAGGTGACAGTGGGTACTGGGATAGGTGACAGTGGGTACTGGGATAGGTGACAGTGGGTACTGGATAGGGAAGGTGAATATCGTCTTGGGTTAAATATGAGTAAACTGCAATAGTTAATTCACTCACAACACTAGGCTCAGGGGTTGGTTTGCCGTAAATTGATTCCAGTCTTTTTTTTCTTGGACAATTTAAAAGTAATGTCAGAACAGGGCCTCTCCTACCAGTAAAAAAAATATATACATGCAACAAAACATTAGTTGGAAGGGTATTGTTTTGACTTTAGGGGGGATATAATTAAGTTAAAGCTTCACCATTCTTTATATACTCGAATGTATGCCCATTGTATAAATTTATAAAGCAGTTTGTAAAACCATTTGAAGATGTTCCTAAATAAAACTTATCTTAGAAGTATATATACATCGAGAAGTTTTATTTCGGAGTGTATGTACACTGAAGTTTACCTTAATATTTTTACTAGGCATTAAAGCTTTCTTGAATGACGGTGAATAGGTGACACGTAGCCTTTTTGACCCTCGTGCAGTCGATAGCCTTTAAATGTAATTAAACAAGCAACCAACACTATATAGTTGTGTCATGAGGTACATGTTTCTCAACATATATAGTGTATATGTATATATATATATATATGTTACCACTTTTGGTATATATATATATATATATATATATATATATATATATATATATATATATATACCAAAATAACCTTACAAAACTTGCCTAACCTTATTATAACAAGCTCAATTTAATTTAGCCTAATCCAACTAAATATATTTTATATACGTTTACAATAATTTAATAATAAAAAAAGAAATATGTTATACTATATATATATATATATATATATATATATATATATATATATATATATATATATATATATATATATATATATATATACGTATATATATACGTATATATAATTTTTTTTTCTCAACAAGTCGGCCGTCTCCCACCGAGGCAGGGTGACCCAAAAAGAAAGAAAATACCCAAAAGAAAATACTTACATCATCATTCAACACTTTCACCACACTCATACATAATCACTGTCTTTGCAGAGGAGCTCAGATACGACAGCTGAGAAAAGTCCCTCCCAGCTGTCACTATCTCAGACCCCTCTTTAAAGTGCAGGCATTGTACTTCATTTCCAGGACTCAAGTCCAACTAAATCAATTAACTGGTTTCCTGAATCCTTCACAAAATGTTACCCTGCTCACACTCCAACAGATCGTCATGTCCCAAAACCATTCGTCTCCATTCACTCCTATCTAACACGCTCACACATGCTTGCTGGAAGTCCAAGCCCCTCGCCCACAAAACCTCCTTTACCCCTTCCTCCAACCTTTTTAGGACGACCCCTACCCCGCCTTCCTTCCCTACAGATTTATACGCTCTCCAAGTCATTCTACTTTGATCCATTCTCTCTAAATGACCAAACCACCTCAACAACCCCTCTGACAAATACTTTTAGTAACTCCACACCTTCTCCTAATTTCCACATTCCGAATTTTCTGCATAATATTTACACCCACATTGCCTTATATATATATATATATATATATATATATATATATATATATATATATATATATATATAGTGTGTGTGTGTGTACTAAGAATTAACTTTATACCAATTTTTAAGTATTATTCTTGACTGGTGAACAGGTGACATGCAGTCCTCAATAATCCTTATGTAGCCATTATGCTTTAAAACCAAATAATCAACTAACCACAGGTGCTGCTGGGTGCGGCAGCGTTCACAGTGTCAGATCAGAGGATGAAGGCTGTCAACTTCTCTATCACAATAGACAGACAACCCTACGCCTTCCTCATCTCACGTCCTAAGGAGCTTTCTCGAGTACTTCTCTTCATGGAGCCCTTCGCTAATGATGTGAGTTCTTCCTTCTTACTCTGGCTATCATGTTTTTCTTGTGTGTTTGTGTGTGTGTATATTTTTAATTTTTTTTTTTTTTTTTTTTTTTGGCGACTCGAGATTTTACATTTTCGTAAAGGTAAGAAATTGTGCAAACACTGGTTCTAGCCTACATGACTCCTAGTATATGTACTAGAAAAAATTGTTCGCAGAATGATAAAAGATTCTAATGGATTAAAAGAGGAGATAGTTAGTGTTACAACTACTGGAAATTAAAAAAAAGTTATATGACGAAAGGATGACACTGTCATGGTTCTGGTCCTTTAGATAAAAGTAGGTAATTACATATACGCAATTTCTATTAGTGTTTCTTTCTCTTCTGTGATTTTTCTACTTTTATTATATATTTTTAGCTTTTCAAACTCATGTTACTGTATTTCCTCTACTGTGTTTTTTTGTATGTAACACTGACACATTTGAAGATGATTTTAATGATTCAAAGAATTGGTCATCATCTGTTTAAGACCCACGTCATGTGTATTTTCCCCCCCACCAATAAATTAACAATTTAGGATAACCGGGGGGGTCTTCCCATTTTCTTCTATATTATTATTTGTTTCTTCAAAGTTTAATCTTGCTAGAGATGGGACTTTCAGTTTTTTAATTGTCGGGCCTATACCTTCACAGGAGTATACTGCTGCTGGTGAAGGGTTCTTGGTTTAAAAATTAGATGTAAGGCTCTCCTTCCTGGGGTTAAACTTTACCTCCCGAAACTTTCAAATCCTC